>JAPDOI010001800.1:0-139919 GCA_029168955.1 Aplectana chamaeleonis | reverse complement strand
GCCATCGACTACGAAACGGGGCCGGCACCGGCTGGCAGCAAACACTGCGCCGATCAATCAGCCAGCAGGGAGGAGGGTGATTTGCCGCCGTTCGGGTCCAACACTCGGGTGGGGGGGGGGGGGGGGCGCCCCCTTGCGGCGGCCGCCTGCCAAACACGCCGGCCGCATAGGCCGCCACCTCATTCGAACACACTTTAGCTTAACCTGTTTGCCACCTGTCAATGGCATATACGCCAAAAAGTCAATTTCACATACCAGTGGTCTACCGTAGAACAAGTATTCAGTGATTTCGTCCATATCTTCTTCGTCTTCAACCAAACTCACTTGAAGTACGTCTTCAACCAGTAAAGGAACCGTTACTGAAAAGACTAACAGCCACAACTCCGACAAACATTCAAATCTCTATGTGATTTGATCTGTACCTTTCCTATTGCTGCCTGGTACACAAATTGTGGACGTGGCAGAAGTAACAACAACAGTCCAAGAGGTCGAATCATGATGGGTCTACACACGGCTGTATGGGGCTCAATGTTTCCATTCGCTTTATATGTTGAACAGAAAGGGCAAAAAAAGAAAAAAATATGTATCATACGCCGTCCACAGGAGTAATATGGGGTTATGACTTTTCGATTCGTCAGCAGTGTTTTTAATAACAGCCATAATGCGCCGAATACCTCGAACATCCATCACCATGTTGGAGTTTCTGCAATCAAAAATTAAATTTCTTCTTGTCTCTTTCTTGAGAGCTTTCATTGATGCCCCTCATGTATGAAGTTCCGATTTTCGCACCTTCACTCCGGAGTCTGACAGCAGAGGTGGCAGTAATCTTAAATAATTCTCGATCTTTATTGTTTGGGTTAAAAAATATTGTTTTTACACGAACCAGATTTCTGAAAAATTTCGAGAGGTTTCTCGAAAAGTGTTTGGTTCGTTTTCGTGCGTTAGACATTTCGTCGAAAGAGAATTTTTCAATTTGTTTCTTCAATTTTGTTTTCGTACGAATTTTTTTAATTTTCGTTCGTTCGAAATCTAAATTCTCATTATTTTTCGAAAATTCGTTCGATTTTCAAGACGCTCCAGATTACCCTGCTTCGCTAAGCCTCCGGGCCAAATATGTCGTGGACTTAACCGAATCACTTGCATGCTCGGCTTATTTTATGGCTTGGTACCGGAGAATATGAAGCCCTTCTCGTTCACACGAGTCAGAGCAGAGCAAGCAGCGGAGCGATTGGTCATCGGCAAAATATTGGGTTAATAGCTTTGTGTGCGGATTTTTTAGAAAATAGAAGAAAATTATTTCATGGAACGAAAAAGCTTCAATCTATAAAATGTTGCCCGTTTTGAGCAAAGGCCCTTTGCACGTTCAAAGGCTTCTGGTTGTTATCAACCAGCGCTGAACAAGGTACGATTTTATCTGCCTTATCATTATTCCAATTTTTTGCTATTCAGGGAGTTTTGCAAAGATCGCAGCAAAAAGTGCATATATGGTGCAAGGTCAGGACTATATGGTGGATGTGGCAAAACATCCCAACCAAGCGACGAATTGACAAATCAAAAAGGTGTTCTATTTCATCATGACAATACAAGGCCACACACACATCTTTAGTCACTCGGCAAAAGTTATTGGAGCTTGGTTGGGATGTTTTGCCACAGCCACCACATAGTCCCTACCTTGCACCACCTGATTACTTTTAATGTCGATCCTTTCCAAACTCCTTGAACGGTAAAAATTCAATAATGGTAATGATGTCAAATCGTACCTGGTTCAGTTTTTCGCTGATGAAAACCAGAAGTGTTATGAATACGGAATTCTGATGCTGCCTGAAAGATGGCAAAAGGTCATTGCTCAAAATGGGCAATACATTACAGAATAAAGTTCTCTCTCTTCGTGCAGCACCGCAAACGCACTAATGAAGGTTCTCGGTTCAACAATGGCAGAATCTCGCTATCTTCGGCTCTTCGGCGGTAGCCCAGGGCGAGATTTCCCGCAGTTCAACAACGGAACATCGCAGCAACATCAGATAAAAGGTGCGTTTCATACTGGCAGAAGCTCGCGATCATCCCGCGGTAGCCTCGTGCTCGTGTCCCTGCGACTGATTCCAGAAACCGAGGCGATTCTACCGATGAATGGTCGCAGGAACTCTCGAAAGTCGGGATCATGGATTACGGCATTTATCACATTATCTGGGACAGGCTTGAATCTCGCACCCGGCTTCATTTACAGAAAAATCCCCACAAAATTCAAGTATGAGGGTGTACTGTTCCTACAGGCACATCATTTACATTGAACGAAAAGCATTTTGGATTTTTCAGACATTGTTCACAAGACACAGACAAGAGATCAGTGTCAGTAAGGTTGTTTTGTGTTATTGTACTACTACAGCTGTAACCTTTTGACTTCCCCCACTCCCCCTACGGGCCCCCTAGAGCTGATCATCTGGTGTGGCTTGCTGGAGTGCGGCTGTCTTGATCCCAGTGAAGCCAGAGCCTCCATCTGTTCGAAGGGGCAGGTCGTGTTTAACCATGTCGTAAAGGATGAGCTGAGCAGGCGCATAGTGAGTATCGTCTTAGTCGGCCGGTGGCCCCACTCCAACCCGTGAGAAGAGCCTACCAGACCCCCCCCCCTCCCTAAATTATCCTCAGCTAAACGGTCGATCATCTAGCACTAGGACCAGAACCGCAAAGGCTATATATCACAATATCGTAGAGCCTACCCGTGCAAATAGTAAGAAAAGTCAGATACCAGATTTTCTTGCGCGTACGCAGTCTTTAGAGATAGTAACATCGCCATGGATCGAAAAAGAAACTTCGCGCTCACTGTTGAAGGTTGGCGCGAATTCGGTGCTATATGCTCTGCTGCCGATAGGTGCACCAAGTTTACTCCAGCCTTCAACAGTGAACGCAAAGTCTCTTCACGACCCATGCCGATGTTAAGTTGAAGCCATCGCCCAGGATCCCCCGGAAGGCGCCTGGTAATGCCAGATTGAGCATTGGATTTGATGGAACACGCTTCATTCCCTCGCATTACTCCAGTGAGAGGGTATTGGTACACTGGCATTCAAAAACCTCGATTCTCAACAAGTTTCCGATACAATCGCTTTAGTTCTGCGATTACGCTTCCATGAATAGTGGGGAGACGACCACTTCTTTGTTTCGCGCTGAGGTGGGAGGTACGGTAGGTTGGCCTCACCACTGGCAATGATAATGTAAAATCAGATTCTGCCTTTTGAAGCGAAACGCTGACTTAGTTAGAAAATCTTAAAACGCTTCCAAGGTTGGATTGAGCTCTTGAAGGCATCGTGCGCCCTGGGAATTTTGAAATTTATGACCGCCTGAAAAGAAAACTGCTTTGGAGTCGATCATCCCAGGCTGTTCTAGGCCGATCATCTATGTAGTATACTACGGCATCGACTGATTTCGAGTCATTCTATGAATGGATTTTCCTTTCGAATGACAAAATAGTTAAATATCTTCAGTTTTCAGACAACAAGTAAGGGTAGGCTTCTCATAAGTCATTTGTAAATTCTTTGCGCTTCACAAAATCATGATTATCATTTTATTCGAAAAATAGTCGACTATGACTCGAGGAAGTCGACTATTTCTCGAATGTTGATCATTATGATTTTGTAAGAGAGCAAAGTATTATGCTGTGACATGACTTTTGTAGGAAATCCCTCTTACTAGTTATCTGGAAACCAAAGACAGCAGAGCCATTTTGTTATTTGAAAGAAAAAATCCTTTATGGGCTGGCTCCAAAGTGTTCGATACAGAAATATACTATGTAGTAACCTTTCATTGAATGTTGATGCGACTGCCAAACAGCGCGGAAAACATTAATGCAATTTCACCCTCTCATCCACCCGCTCCTCCAGTGAAGTATGATTGCTCATGCGTCACCGCAATGGCGGAGCGAGAGGGAAAAGGTGCTGGTCACGCAGAGCTCGAGTAAAGAAGGAGTACTGCTCTTTGAGTGTCTGTTTTCTGGGAAATCCTATGTAAGATATTTGACAAAAGCTATGAGATATCTTATTTCGGGAAAAAAATTCAATTTTCCATAAAGGATTCTTGAGTGGAGAAGGAATCACTCGAGAGGCACGCTGTGGCGCGGCGGGGGGGGAGGCGGGGTAGGAGCGGGAGGGTTATAATTCCATTCATATTTCATTCTGCGTGCTTGAGCGAGAGGTCAGGAGTATGAACGACTCCTAATGGGAATTAATAGCTAATTGTGAGTAGAAATGTTATATTAAGGGCATTTGAGCTGTTCCTCTTTTAAACTTATTTGACAGCGCATTCACTATGGATTACCATATACTTTCTTGGGCTTCATTTCTCATTCTGGTACTTGGAGGGGTGGAAAAATACAGGCTCGCGAGACATGAATGCTCGAACAATGTCAACCTGGACAGTTTTTAGCACTTCAAACGTCATTAGCGACATAAGAGGGGTCATGCGGGCCTTTTTATGCTCTTTTCTCGATCATGTTTCTGAGCGCCTGGTATAGAAGCTTCTGAATGATATCAACAAATAATCAGTGACTTATATATAAAAACATTGGGTGAATTTCATTTCTGACCAACCAACTCGCCGTGGAAGATGCGGCCAACTTTACACGGCACCACGAAAGTCAGTTCTCGAATTCTAATCTTAGGCAACCTACACAGCGGGCTTTGTTGGCGCTTCTTAATGTCATCAGTTTGCAAACCGCTCTGTAATCTCACTCTCGTGGCATAATTCTACCCAGTAGTCCCACTGATGAGTGGTATCTGATGAGGTCAGTGTTTGAGCATGATGTGCTCGAACACGCTTCGCTAACAGTTCCTGAGAACCTCTGAAGCATTTCGATCCAGTCCCGTCTAACATGAGAGTTCAGATGCACCTCTGGGTATGGCTACTTCTTTTCTCTCTTGATGACTCTCAGAACAACAGCAGTTGGCGCATGACGAATCAAGTAACTCAGTTTGCGCTGCTGCATGCTTTCTGTCATGACACTTCCATACCTCAACTTTGTCAAGCAGATCGCTCTTGATATTGCAGGTCCCCTGGAGTTCATTTTCAATCTGAGCTTCATGTCTGGGTGAAGTCCCCATCAAATGGAGGCAATCATTTTATTTACCCCCATTCCAAAAAAGCCCCCTTTCACAGACCCTGCTAATTTCAGGCCAATCAGTACTAACATCTATTTTCTCACGGCTGTTCGAAAAAAATTCTGAAGAAGAGAATCGTTTGTCACTTGGGAAGCAAACCAGGTTATCTCTCCTTCAACATGGTTTCCAGGAGGGAAGTCCACTGTGACAGCAACCATAGAAGCACTAAACAAGTGGACAGCTTTCCTAGATGTTAGGAAGAGTGTTGATGTTGTCTATTTTGATTTTGCTAAGGCTTTTGATAAAGGTTCCTCATGACAAATTGTTGCAAAAACTCTCAATGGTTGGTATCCATCCGCGAATAGTTTCATGGATACGTTCGTTCCTAACTGACAGGACGTTCTCCGGTCTTGTGTTGACTCTTCTCGCATAGCTCAAGAGCCCAGTCCTGAGTGGTGTACCACAAGGCAGGGTATTGTCGCCCATACTTTTTCAACACGCATATACACTCACGAAATCATGGTCTTGTCAAATATATGGCACCGGTTTCCGAATGCATTGCGGATGATATCAAGATCTATCGGGACGTTTCCCAACCGGAGAACTGTATCTTGCTACAACAGTCTATTGACATTATTAGTACTTGGTCTCACGATTGGAATCTCCCGTTGGCAAAAGAAAAACGAAGGTTCTCCACTTGAGTAATAGCAATGCCAGCAGTAAATATACTGTCAGTTGGCTGTCAGATCCAAGAAGTTGACCAAATAACTGATTTAGGTTTCACTATTACTACAAAGTCTGAAGGTTTTGATAAGCACTGTGAATCTATCTCCCGAACAAAGCAGCTTTTGCTATGAATAATGTTTTCAGGGGTTTGTCAACTTGCAATCCCTCTGTGCTTATCAGAGCTTACACCACGTAATATAAGGCCTCTACTCAAAATTGCAGTACCCCGGTATTCTTGCCAAACTCAAGAACATTAATAGATTGGAAAGATACAGAACAATTTTACTAGAAAGAGTTCTTATCCAGACAGCATGGCTTCATTTATGGACAATTGCCCTCCACTGCTGACAGAAATGCACTCTTTGGCCCTTGAGCCTTTGGCTCTCAGAAGGAGAAGAAGAACGATTTATTTCTGTTCCATCATATCCTTTTCAATGGCAAGTTTGGTCTTCCCAGGCCTGGGAGTTTCGTGAGAACGAGAGAATCGGTAACCCGGAAGTCCGATTAAATTCCATCGTACCGTGTCAAAATGTTGAGTGTCAGCGCTGCTTTTCACTAATAGAATTGTTCCGGTATTCGAGATCTCCAGTAGGAACGATACTATTCCTATAAACTTCGGCGCCTATAAGAACTTAGTGCACATGAAACTGGCTTCCGGGGATGCGGCGGAGTGACCCTCCGCCAATTAACAGTTGCTCGTTTCTGCTATTGCTATTCCTCAGACCTTGATCCATCGTTGTTCTCGTTTCATTGGTTTACAGTATCTTTGCTCTGAATATTCTGTTTGAGGTTGATAGTTTGTTTTCCTGTTTTCTCTTTTTTTTCTCCACACGAGTGTAAACTTGTGTAAATAAATATATATATCAAAGCGAATTGCGGCGACAACTTCCTCCGTAAGTTCTAACAAGGATATTGAGAAATCTACGCAAGAAATCAGAGTCATGTACGATCTGGAGCCTTTCTAGGAATTTCTCGATTTCATTTATCACCAGCGGCGAGCGCTTCATTTTTGTAGGAATATCCCTCTCACCGGTAAGGCCTATTTCAGAGTTCGATCGCAGTGCGATGCGATAGCATGACGATCACAAGCTTTGATCGCCTGTAGTCAGCTGTGAAACTCCCAAAACACTACTTTACTTCGTAAACACGCAGGAATTCAAAAAAAACCTTAGCAGAGAAAGCAGGAATGACCAGGGCACCACAAAGAAACGAGCAAAGCAAGCGATCATCACGCGGCATAAATTTAAAATTTTCGCGCGTGTGTGGCGCGTTTCGTCGGTGCCTGCAGACACTGTTTTCTAGTCGACGGTTGCGCATTTCTGCAGGGGTGTCTATCTGAAAACGCTCGCTTCGATCGTGATCACGTCTTACACCGATTCTCATTTTAGCATGCTACCGCATCTAATAGCGATGGAACTGTCGAGGAGACCTACCATGGGCCATCGCTGCACTGTGTCGCCGCAATTCGCTTTGATGTGCGCGTTTTCGTCAGCTGTTATTTTCTGTGAGTTAACGAGTGAGAAAAGAAGTAGCTTAGCGATTCCCACAACCAAAAATTAGATTGGGGGTAGACATGATGTTGTGAACCCCGCTGTAAGTTCCTGTTGTAGACCAACTTCCAGTAAGGTTTATTGATGAGATATGAATTATTCACTGAATAGGACATTTCCTTTTATAGGGCTGTGACTGTACAGAGAGGCGTGGCCGGAAGTGGCAGAGCCTGGCACAACCGTAAGTGGATAATGGTTAGAGAACAAAGGGGGCGTGCCCGGAAGTGGCACGGCATTCTACAACTTGAACACTTTCGTTGTTGGACCTCCGCAGCAGCTGGAGAGCCTTCAGAGAATTTGTACTCACTTTGTAAACATGATTGTGCACCATGTGCAATTCCCATTAAGGTGCTCTTGCTCCCACTGAGAGGTTGGAATAACGGCCCGCCACTATCTCCCTGGAAAGAGGCCATTATATTGAAATTTGACCTCAGATGAACTGAATTTTCCAACTCACCGGACAAACGCGGGCTCCCTTAGGCAACACGATGACGATGAACTTGTCTTTAGCTAATAGGGGCTCAGCATTCAACACTTGGTGACCATTATAAACATTCGAAAACCCTTCAAACAACTTCATTTGGGTGAAATTCACCGGAAGCAAAAATTGTACCCCTCTGTACTCAATAGAGAGACCTTGTCTTATTTAAATAAGACAGACTCCTTCTAAAAGGCAGTGTTCACCGATGAAAATTGTTTTCTGTTCTCCCGCCTATCTTGAAAACGGCCCCACGCCCCAGTTCAATGATGTCTCTGAAATCGTACACAAGACCTTCTGGGAATGGAGTTATGGCCCCCAAAAAATTGAGCTAGGGAAAATGGTGGACAGAGTTGTCAGAAGCTTGTAACTTGCGTCTTTTGCAGCCGATCTATGCGAGCTGACCCTGAAGTAAAGAGGAGAACTTGAGAATGAAGGGGAAGAACAGGGCTATTGATCCAGAAACCATCGCTCATCTCACAATCCTCGAGCATTCATTTGTTTACGTCGGTGGGCGTGTGATGCGCTTTGAGGTTTGCCTTGCGCTCAGAAATGGCAACTTCAGGCTCTTTGGAGCTTTTCTGACTCGTTTTCATGCGTTCTTTCGTTGTCAACGTTACATTGCCACCTCTATTCATTCCTAGTGGGAAACTGAAACACATTTTTATCGTAGACACTGCCTTTAACACTATCAAGCTCGGCGTTATTGAATTTCAAGAGTTATAGGGACAAATCAGGAAAGAAAGCAGAGCCTACTTGAAAGGCAATGTTCACGATGGAGGAAAATGTGTTCTAGTTTCACTACGAATGGAGTAGTGGAGGAGCAAACTGTTCTGGCGCTGACGTCGAAAACGCTTACACAAAAGAGTCAGAAAGAAGCAACAAAGTCTGAGATTTACTAATTTGAGCGCAAGGCAAACTTTAAAATGCGATTTTTGATAGAGAACGATTAAATATGTTTGAATTCAGGTTTCACCTATAGAGTGCTAACCTGCCTTTACGTTTTTGCATTTGGCGGTGAATAAATATTTTGCCAAGGTGTGTACAAGATTTGACGCGAGGCATTACCTTCTCAATTACGACGGACAAGGAATAGTTTGGTGAAAGTGGCTAAATCTAAACATCAAAAAGTTTTCTCAAAACCTGAAAAACAATTACTTGAGCGTTTAAAAGCAAGAAAATATCAAAAAATTTGTTGGGAATGGGCCATTTAAGTTATGGCTTTCACTGTATGTTCACGTTCTTTGCAGCGAAAACGTTTTGCTTTCCGATTCTCCACACACCCATCGTACTGAGATACAACTGCTTCGACTACTCAAAGCACAGCAACTGTTATGGTTGAAAATAAGAGTTTTCCGCTGGATAAATGGTCAAGGACCGACTACTACACCGACGTTAGAGATTATCTGGACTGGATTTGTGAAAACTCAGGTGCTCTGCATACATTTTTATTAGGGCCTGTGCACACATGCCCAAAAGCACACGTCTCTGATTATTGCGAAGCGAACAGAGACTCCCGGCGCCTCACTGTAAACGAAACTGATGATACATGTTTGATAAGGCCCCGGTCATAGTTGGATAGGCAGACGAATCCAGCCCGGTCGATAAACACAGAAAGCATTGGAAATGGGATGCAAGAATCACCCGGTGTATCCCTCCTTACACCACCCCAACACCCACTTGGCACCATCCCGGTCGATGCATGCGAACAATGTGGTGGGGTAAGCGTAAAGTTTAAAATCACTCAGTGTGCCCCTCCAACAATTTCCCCAGCGCACCCCCAACACCTCCCAACCCCCACCCGGTCGATGCATGTATGATTAAAATGATGGAGTGAGGTTGAGAGAAAATCCTCAGTGTATCCGACGCGGAACCGATATCCATGCTATACGTGGATGACGGCGGATGAGAAAATCACCGGGTGGGCGGGCCGATGATAAATAATTGCGTATCACTAGAAAGCTAACCTTACTGCTACCTCCGTTACTTCACCATACTCTCCTTCACAGAATCGGGGTCAAAACTTGGAAAATTTTTATAATCGGCTTGAGTCGCCTAGATTTTTGTCTGTTTCGCAGTTGCCCACATCTCTCCCTTGCGCATTAGTCGTGTAGAGTAGGTGGACTTTACCACAGAATTAAAAAATTCAAACCGCAGATTCTATCCACAGTAACCCAATGGTTATGATAAGAGTATTGAAAACAACATCTATTTATCGTCATGATAAAACGTAGGTCAGTGGAATGATACCATGCTCCCTCCAAGGGATTCATTCCGGTACTCATGGAATAAGGTTTCGTATGACCGTGCGTTTAAAACGCAACACTAAGGATCTTCACATCAAGTTGCTTTCTTCAAGTTGGAAGAATTTCAGGTTTCCCCTACAGCTGCATAGGGTAGCACGTTAGGTCCTTATGCCCCACTAGTTGCACCAACATGCCGCTTTTTAACGGAGCTTCACCCCTCCAATTATTGCCCCAGCTGCTTCAGTTTTCGCTTCAAACTAGCTCGCTTCAGTGCTGCCCAACTGATTGCTCTCGACAACACTCACCAAACTGTCATGAAGAACCTAATTTTACACGTATCGGAGTGAACTTCTTCCAAGGAGCATGATAATCCACCAACCGGCATTGTACCACAATTGTAAATGCTCAGACATTGGGAGCAGCGGACAGTTGGCGAAAATTCGCCAGTTGCTCAATAGCTGGGCGACGGCTGGCATTTAGCTGGCCAATGGCAATCACGAAGCCGACTGTTGGCATACACTCGTCATGTCATTTAATGCCAGCGGCGGACGGCTGGCGAATATGTGCCAGCTGCCTAACAGCTGGATGATAACAGGCACTTAGCTGGCTATCGGCAATCCACGAAGGCCAACAGCTGGCTCATACTTGGCATCTCAATTGGTGACGAGCGGCGGACCGCTGGCGAAAAATATGCCAGCTGCCTGAAAGCCGCGTGATAACTTCCATTCAGCTGACAAAGGCGATCGCACCTCAAAGTTACCGAGTGCATGAAAACGCAGTCATCCTAAATCGGCACTCAGCACGCTTAACCGCTGAGTGACCTTCGCTTGGCGTTGAGTCGCGTCACATGACTGGCACTCGAAGAGCACGTTTTAACATTTTATAGTTGCAGTCTCTGATGTCGCCTGATAAGCTCAGCCGGTATTGCGGGCGTTTCAGGTGCAATGTGTGCTCACTCGGCACTTTGGTGCCGGCCCTTAAGAGTGACCTGGGCCGTAGCAAACCCCTTGATGTTGCGAACTCGGCGCTGCCTCCGCGCCATCGGCATGTGGCTCCCGTCCAGGCAGCGAAACGTAGGCTGCCTTCCTATCTTGATGCATGTGGGCAGTGACAGATAGTGACCAGCGGAGGCAGCCATTTGCCAGTGGTATGATAGCCTGCTATGGACGTGAGGTGAGCGCTGGGGTCCATGTTGGCGGCGCGATGTGCGAGACAGTGAGCCGAAATAGCGCGCACAGCCACGAGAGGCACCAGCTGCGATCTCGGTCATGGGTGGGGTATGACCGAGATGGTGACGGCGTGGAAAGATATTACGCTCCAGTGACAAACACTATCAGATTTGACCACCTCTATTGAGATGTAGGGTGGAGATCAAATTAATGCAATGATTGCGTGAAGCCATGATACAAGGACAGCCATTTTGGTTCTGGGCAGTTCTTCAAATGAGAAAGGTGATGAACTGGAGAATCTTGTGAAAGGCTACCTTTAGTATTAGAGGCATAGATCATCGTTAGTGTGAGTTCGCTGTCTGCTACGATGGTCGAAATCAATCGCCTCATCAGCTGCTTATTTTGCCCCGAGCGTTTGTTTTTTGTATTCCTTCTCTTTTTTCGTCCCTATATTCCCGCTACAGGTTAGTTTTGTTCTGATAAACCATTTAATGTTGCGACAGGCTCCGTAGTAATTTTGAAGGTTTCATCACTTGCACACGTGTTCTGGGCTTTTTTCTTGAATTTTGAACTAAAGAAGAAAATTTTAAACGTCCACTTTTTCTAGAGACTTGGTTTTTATTAGCGTTGCCTTCAGTTTTAGCACCACAATGGGCGTTTTGAGGTTTTTACGGTGAAAAATAAGTGGTTGTTTTCTATCCGACTATTTTCTTCCTTTTTGCCTGCATCAGTATTCTCCCTTTGTTTATGTACCAGAGAATTACCATCGATAGCCTTATTATTGGTGAGACCGCGTTGGAACTTTGTCTGGTGCACAAGTGGAAGACGCTCTAATCGCTACAATTCCCCATTTTTTCGTTAGCAGAGATCGCTTCTCTGCATATACAGTACCCTATTTCCGAAATTAAAGATAAATAATTTGAATTCTCCCTGTGTATCCTTGAATGAGTGTGCGATTTTAAATGAAGATCAAAATGTTCCAGCGTCGGATATAGGCACAAGTAGCTGGGAAAAGCGTGTACTTAACTTTGGACCGCACATTTTTATATTCTTAGGACAGGATGTCAATAAAACCATCAGAATTGGAACAACTCGCACATTAAAGTGTTCGATTATTCGGAATGTTCGGGTGACCCATTTTTGGTTTAAATTTTTTTAACTGTTTCTAGGTTCGTGAATTTTCGAGGCTTTTGTCTCGAGTATCCCCATGATTGCAAGAATATTCGTTAAGTTTCCCTCCGAATCCAATGGAGAACAAGTGTTTATTCCATTTTATTTATTTGTGTTCCTAATTGAGTTAACTCGCTCAGAAATAGTGAAATTCTGTTCGTCTTAATTCTTTCGTTGGCAAGTTTCCGCCACGCCATATATGTAGTTATTCACACATTCATTCCAGAAGCTAACATCAAAATTTAGCCTAGGCTGTTGGATTTTCTAAGTGCATTAGAGGCTTCCGAAAAATTTGTGAAGAAAACCTGCGAATCCTCAAATGGAAGAATCTGGAAATTTTCATTCCCAGTAAGTTGAAATTTAGAACGGCCGAAAATGCTCTGAACGCTTATCGGCAGATTGAATACGACGAAATTGAACCGATAAAAGTTTTCTGTGAAACACAGAAAATTTTGTCCAAATACAAGCGTAGGAATATATAATTGGAGGCCAGCCACGCATATTTAGTAACCATTGGATAGGGAAACGGATGAATTGAATGCACGCGTTCCAAGCAATTTCATTGAGCAACCAGTTTGCGAAAGTTTCTTCACATGTCGTAGCTATCAGTGGGCAATGTTTCCCCCGAGTCAAACTGCGGTCATGGCTCCAGAGGACGTGCGATGCTGTCGTCGCCGAATATTATCCCAGTTCGGCACCGGCATGCAGCAGAGTTTTGCCAAGAAGTGTATGCTGGGAATAGGTCCTCCAAGTTGAGGATTTGTCATAGGTGGCACCTGTGGGATGACGTACCTGAGGTTGGTTGCCATCTTTATGTGGTGACGGCGGGGGGGGTGCTAGGGGCCATGAAGTGTTTCTACAGAGGCTAGCATATTTGTGGCAGCTGAGGTTAGTCTCCACGGCGTGGGGGGAGTGGGGGGGGGGTGCCTCACCTCAGATCGTTGCGTAGGCGATCTCCTACGCAACGATCTGCGGTGATAGACCCACCCCGATTCATCGGTCTTTCGAGACTGGCGAACCGCTGGCAAATGATTTAGCCAGCAACAGCGGGCTACCGAGGTAATAGCCAAGAAGACTGCCAGCGGTGGGCCAGCGTCCTGGCGGACCGCTGGCAGGGTTTCGGCGGACCGCTGACTAATGGCTGTATCCCGACACCGGGAATGGTTTTTGCTCGCCAGGTAAATGCCGGCGGTCCGCCAATCCCAATGTCTGAGTGGGATGCAGATGTGTTCCTGTACTCTTATCATGTCCATTGGGTTATGGTGGATGAAATCTGCGGTTCGAGTTTTATAATTCTGTGACATTACCGTCTAACGAAGATCTTCCGAAGAAAATTGCTTTGTATTGTCTCTAGAAACTCCACATCGTTCCTTTGAGATGGATTCAAAACGGAGGTTCTTACTTCAATTCAGCGGTTGAAATGTCAGTGGTATAAGCTACTAAGTCTACTTGTTCCTAGTAGCTAATCTCTTCAAAATTTTAAATGTTTCTTCCACATGGAGTTTTAAATGTTTTATGATATTGTAGCCCATTGAATTGAAAAGTCAAGTTTGGCTCATTGTAAGACAGTTCGAGATTCTCAGCACTTCGCTTAGTGATCCTTTGATATTGTAAGCAAGAATCTTTTTCGGAAGATTCAATTCTCATATCATCGCCATTATGTATAACTTTTCTACAGTACAGAGCTCGCTGGCTCAATTAAGTGATGTTGGCTCATGCCAGAATCTAGACTTCTGTCGGCTAGATTTTTCGGGCCTTGCATAACAGTCGGAACTGGTGTCCGGACCCGTGGGAATCAACACCCAAATTCGCCACAACATTTTTTTTCAGACGGAAGTTCGATGGATCTGATCTACCAGCTTTACTAAGATCTTCAATGATTTTGCTATGTTGCAGGCGTCTGCCCACTCAGAATCCGATGAAAGCTTAAGAGAACATAGCACGAGTCGCTCCAAGATTCCAAGGCAAACCAGAGCAACAGAAAGAAACCTACTGTCGTTGCCAAATCCTGACACATTGGTAGCAACCCGAACGCACTATCATCATGCACTCAATGTTTTGTGTTAGAGCTTCTCACGTAGTCTGGGGACTAACTACACACTATATAATAACATAGAGTAACACATGTTACGTGCATGTGCCTGGCTCTATCATAAACTGCACACCAATGATACATCTGTCTTGCTGTCGTGTTTCGTAATTCACAGTAAACACAAGGTCCGTCAGTGCAAACACTTTTTGTACTGAAATTTGGGTTAAATAGGAATTGGGCTGGCCTGAGGTGAACATCGTCTGAACGTTTCACAAACTCTGAGTCCTTAGGTTCTGAAAAGAAACACGGCCCCAAAGTCAGGGATTACGGTACTCACAGCATGATAATCAACATGGCTGGAATGACCGATAATTACACTTGCGCACTTTTGAAGAATGCGTGGACAACCGCTAAAATATGGACGATCGCCACACTCTTCCTGACTTTTTCTGGGTCGCATCAAGGCTAAGGGCGGCGTCTAGACACTCGCCACTTCACAGTGAAGAGGCGCGATACATCAAATTTGACGCGCGCAAATTATAATCGCTTCGCGACTATCGCGTCGCGTTGCAATGCGATGGTCGCGGAGCGATTGTCATCATTTTTCTTCCATCAAAGGGGACTCAAGGGGCGTTTTTGATTTTCCTCAAGATACTTGCAAACACTAAGGTTGATTGAAATTGTCATGGGATTTTATTGTATTTAATTTCTCAGATGATACTGCCAACAATTTTATCTGCATATTTAAGGACAGTGTGATGAGGGTGATGGTTTCCAAAGAAGTTGCCGAGCTATAAAGTTTTTTTACGGTTTAAAAGCGACACAAGCATAATTCGGTCTCATTTCACCGAAACATCTCATTCATGTACTATCAGCACTCCAGAAAAGTCTAAGCATCATTTGCTCCCGATGTCTTTTTGATTATTTCGTCATTAAAGAAAGCAAGTTGTGCACAACAAAAACAAATATGTTGCCATATAAAAATAAGCAGAATAAGACCGAATATCGATTAGTTTTGCCTTGGTACAAAAAATTGCCGAAGTGCGCAATTGCGCGTAGTCGCCTAGCGTGCGCGCGCCACGTTCACACCCTGATTTCCGCGCGACGCGATTTTCTGCTGGCGTCCTGAACGCCGCCTAACGGAGAGTGGCTGGAATAACTTGAAAGAAGACCGGTTTTTACGCAGTTTTTCGCATGTTCCTTGGGACAACCTGTATGCAAGAGCATCGATTTGTGCAAGAAATTTTAAAATAAAAATTCTGTCCGGATCCTGCCTTTAAAGACAGTGTTCACGATAAATCCTGGATGTTCCAGTTTCCTACAGATTATGATAGGTCAGAACTTTACAGCGACAGCAGCATCAGGAAGATTTCCAGAAAGTGACGAGGAAACATTTTTTCAGGGCCTAAGCAGGGACCTCTTGTGTGACGCCATATTTCTGGGAATTGACCGATGTGAGGAATGAAGTCTTTTCAAAATGTGATCGCCTAGATCCACCTTGTCCACTGCTACTTATCAGAAGCCATCATGTTTTTGTTCACCGGCTGTTTACGTGTTCAACCTTCTTCAAGAAAGAATTAGTTGAGAAGGCGGGGTGGCCCAATGGGTTGACTGGCCCACGCGAATTCCACCCGCACTTCCCAATGGTTTTTCGTGATTCTCTCTTCCACTGTTCTCATTTGAGGGTCCCAAAGTTTACGTTTCTGTGAGAGAAAAAAACTAGAATTTTTCCATCGTGAACACTGCCTTTAAAAGCTTACACTACAACCTCAAAATCGCTTTCCCGTTTTATTTGAGCTGATCACAAAAGTGTCTCCGAAATCGCTCAGAACTCACTACCAATGGAGACATGGCCTCTTCAAGATAGAGATTTTGGACAACGGGAAATTGGTGGACGAGTTGTCTCGGGCTTGGTTTTTCTTTTAATTTGCAACCATTGCACTGGAGCATTCCGTAATATGAAGCTACGAGAGCAACATATAGAAGGACATAGATCAGGGAAGTAGAAGAACAGGGTGCTGATTTGGGGGGAATGCGTGCTCGATTTTCCTTGCGTATTACGAAGAGTTGAGATTTCGCATTTTGCAAAGTTGCTACACACAGCAACCGGACCATTGTATCCAGTTTGGCCCTTCAGCTTCTACTGTGCCTTCGATGATTCCATTCTCACAGTCATTTCTTCTTGAACATGAGCGGTCCGCTCTGGCAGAGAAGGTTGTGAGGGCTGTAAAAACTTCTAAGGTCCCCGTCTTAGTCGGCCGATTAGCTGTAGCCACCCCGGTCGATACGCATGCAATGCATTGCGCGTACAGGTTCAAAAACCCCTCCGACGTGTCCGGACTGCGCCCGCCCAGTCCGTTCGGACCCGCCCGTGTCTGTCTCGGTCGATACGTGTGCAATACGTTGCTCATTGAAGTGGAAAATTCACCAGTTGTAACCGGACTGCACCGTCCGCAGTGTGCTCGAGTGCGCCCGCCTGATCGATTTGCATACAGCCGACATACTAGGGAAGAAGCTGGATCACAAGAGACGGGAGAGGGCGGCGCAGGATAACTAGGGACGCGAGAGGACGGCCTTTGGCCGACAATGACGGGGGCCTAACACGTGGTAAGACCGAAGCATGTTGCGTGAATAGCAGGCGATGAGACAGAGGCGAATAAATTCTGCCTAATGGCTGTAGGAGTTAGGACGCAAAGCGGCGAAATCTCAGGGTCAACTGTGGCTGGGTAGTGTCTCAAAGAGTAGAGAAGGGGATCGTGGAAATTTCAATTCAAAAGTTTCGGCGGGAATCTAGAGGGATGTTAGAGGATGAGAAAGAAGCCTGAGAAAAAGAGAGGGCCCGCTCAGCCAGAGAGGTGAGTACGAATGAAATTTTACCCTCGCGCCTCTCCCTCTCCTTCAGGCCCCTGTCAGAGTTGGATGAGCCGAAGTATCCAGCCCGGTCGATACACACAGAAAGCATTGGGAATGGAATGTGAAAATCACCGCCAACACCCCCAAAACCCACCCGGTCGATGCGTATGATTGAAATGATGGGGTGAGGTTGAGAAAATCACCCGGGTGGGAATTCATGAACGCAAACTACAGTTGGGTTTGTCTTCAAAGATTCCGTATTTCCGCGGCAAACCCAACTGCAGCCCATGGCTTGCCGTTCATGAATCCCAGCCCCGGGGCGCCCGACGCGGTCGATATCCATGCAATACGTGGATGACAGGGGATGAGAAAAACGCCGGGTGAGGGGACCAATAAAAAGCGCCGGGTGGGGGGGACCAACTCTGACAGGGGTCTCAGGCTGAAAAAAAAACGCCATAGCCACCAACCCGGTCAAAAAAAAACAATGACGATGGAGGTTGCAAAAAACACTCGGTGTGGCCAGCTGCGGCTGACGCGGTCAGTATGTGTCAAATACTCATGCACTCGTGGGCGTCGACCCTGAGCCACATGCCGCTCGACCACAAGTGTCGTCGGCAAGCGCTGGACGCGCTATTCGGTTACGGTCGAGCTGACAAGATGTCGACCGCAAGCTATGTGGTTGTGATGCCCGACCAAACTTACGTTGAACGAGCTTTCTGTTAGCGGTCGAAACGTATTAAAGGCTCCCACAAAAGGGTGATCCCACCGCCACGTTCCACCGTGAGGTGCACCCCATTGTGGACCGTGGGGAGACAAACCCGCAGTTGGAAACCCCTCCCCACCAAGTCGTGGGATCCAAAGAGATGGAATGACAGAGCTATTCCAAAGAAGCGAAAAAAACGCGGAAGCGCGGTTCTCATCTGATTTGCCAAGTTCGAGGGGTGTTTATTGTACCAGGTTGTCCAATAATTCTTGTCCGAAAAATTTCACCATTTTTAATTTTTTCAACTTTATTGAAAAATAAGTCTAATCAACAATATAACCACCACAGTTATCCACAACAGTGGCCCATCGATTGGGCAGGTCGCCGATGCCCTTCGCCCAGAACTTCGGGGGCTGCGACTCGAAGAAATCCGCGATGCCGGTTTTTAGGTTGTCGTAGTTGGTGAATTTTCTTCCGGCTAAATGATGCTTCAGCGGGCGGAGCAAGTGGTAGTCGGAGGGGACGAGGTCCGGGGAATACGGCGGATTGGCAACCGTCTCATAGCCGAGCGTCGCCAACTTCTGCTAGGTCTCCTTCGCCACGTGGGGGCGCGCGTTGTCGTGCAGCAGGTGGACCGAGTCCCGTCGGAGACGATTTTCTCGGGTGGCGGCGGCTAGTTTCTCGAGCTGATCGGTGTAGATGAAGGCGGTGACCGTCCTGCCTTGCGGGAGCAGCTCGAAGTCCAGCATGTCCTTGGTGTCCCACCAGCAGCAGAGCATGATCTTCAGCGGGTGCAGGTCGGCTTTCGGCGTCGTCGGCGGCTCTTCTCCGCGCGGGATCCAGACGGCACGGAGGGCGACGTTGTTGTAGAGGACCCAGCTCTCATCCCCAGTGACCAGATCCTCGAGAAACTCCTTGCGATGCGGACGAAGGAGGAGGGACTGGCAGACGGCCACGCGGCTCTGCTTGTTGGCGTCCGTCAGACGGTGGGGATACAACGGGCCAGAACTTTGTGGTAGCCGAGTAAGTTGAGTCGATTGTGGATGGTGGACTTGCTGCAGCCAAGGTCGTCGCCAGTTCACGGGTGGTGGCTTCCGGCTTCTCCTTGATACAGCGACGGACTTCGTCATCATCCACCGTAGAAGGCCTCCCGCTGTGCTCCCTGTCCTCGAGGCTCGTGTCGCCGCTCTCAAAACGATTGAACCAGCGGCTGACTGTGCGTTGGGACACTGCATCCTCCTTGCACGCTCTGCAGATGTTGGCGACCGCGGTGCCCGTATCGTTGCCCAGCAGACACTCGTAGTACACGAACGCACGAATTCGACCTTGGTCCATTCTAGCTTGTACTGGTAGCTAGACGCGGCGACTGCGCCTTATATACCCCTAGCGTAGAACTTTGGAGAACCTTCTAGAAGGTTCTTACACTTGCCTTATATTATAACACTTCTAAGGAAGATTATGGAATTTTGAAAGTTTTCGGACAGGAATTATTGGACGGCCTGGTACATATAGATAGGTCCGTGGCCTCTGTCCTCAAGAAAAAAACGTTCAAATTCAAAACGTGGCTGGCGCGGCGGTTTAAATCTCAGAGATTGAGGCTTAAACCGCCACGCCACACGCGATTTGAATTTACCCGTTTTTTCTTGGAGAAACAGG
This sequence comes from Aplectana chamaeleonis, assembly GCA_029168955.1. Taxonomy (NCBI): domain Eukaryota; kingdom Metazoa; phylum Nematoda; class Chromadorea; order Rhabditida; family Cosmocercidae; genus Aplectana; species Aplectana chamaeleonis. Next base: position 120,252 of record JAPDOI010001800.1, on the reverse strand, counting down.
CCGCGGATCTAACCATATATCACCTTTCCAATCTGGGGTGCGTTCCAAGAAGATTTCCACGGGAGGAGAAATGAATCTGATGAGAGCCGACCAATGATAGATTGAGAGACCGCATGAAATGAGCCTATCTGTTCGATTATCATTCGTTATACCTTATCAGACCCATTTTCCTCCCATGGAAATCTTCTTGGAACGCACCCCTGAAGAACACCATGCGAAAAATTCCTTGTAATTGAAACGAACGATAAACTACCGCTCGTAGATCTGGTCAGACAGCTCGCGAGGACGCGTTTTCTCGCATTTCCGTTCTTCCTCAAACACTCGCTTCAAGCTCAACTTTGTGCAGAACTTGGGCAATATCTATCATCATGGTGTTGAGGACTCCAGTTGTACATCCACTGTCGAGGCTCGTTGAAAACTATTGAAATTTATTAAAGGCAGCAGACACGCTCAAAAATGATATCAATTTTATGGATTAAACTGAAGGTCTGAAGCTGTTAGTATTCAGAAATAACGAAAAAGACGAAAACAAATCGACGGAAATTAAGATATAACGGTACGTTCTATATTGGCCCAGAAATGGACGAGTTGTACGGCACTGGCTAAAATAGCGGAGCCAGCAACAAATTTGTTGGGATAACGACGCTAATGTACTCGTACGACCCTTTCTGGCACGCTTACTCCGTTAGAAGCCTAAAAAGTAATCTAAAGTGGCCGCAATCGAGCATTGAATACCTGTATGGAGGGGTGGAGCCCGTATCGATGGGCGGAGCAAGGATGATTTCGTGACTGACGACGGCTCAAATACGGTCATTTGGACTCGTTTTTAGCGCTTGCAACTTCGTGAGGGCTCTTCTAGGGTCTGCATGTCCCCACTAATGTAGTTATCTCAACAACTTTTTCGAGCGTGTCTGCTGCCTTTAATCAACCAGCTACAGTTCACCTCCGCACTGCCGTTCAGTCCGCAACGTGCACGCTGATTTCGAAGGCGTGCTGCGTCGCGGTTGCGAGTATGCTTAGACAGGGATGTGATATCACCCGGGCGGTTTTCGCCCTTGGTTCTCTGGTGATCCCCCGCCCGGGTGATCTCACATCCCTGTCTGAGGATACTTCGCAATCAGCGTGAAATTTGCGGACTGAACGCCAGTGCGGAGGTGCACTGTATCTATAACGTCGGCATGGATCGTGAAGAGACTTCGCGTTCACTGTTGAAGGTTGGCGCAAACTCGGCGCCATATGCTATAACATAGGTGCACCGAGTTTGCTCCAACTTTCAACTGTGAACGCAAAGTCTCTTCACGATCCACGCCGATGTCAAGATAACATCGACGTGGGTCCTAATGCGACTTTGCGTTCCTCTGGTGGTTGGCGCTAACTCGGCGCGCCTATGTTATTGCATACGGCCAGAATCATGAACATCACCCTAGTTTCGCTCAAAAATGACTCTGAATCAAGTTATCAAAGAAAAAGACGTAAAAAATCTCGAAGACGCATCCTCGCCTTTGTGACCGAATTCTTTGAGCGGTATTAATTATAATCTGAAATGTGTGATGGTTGAAAACGAAAATGCCCGTACGCTGAGCTAACAAATAAGACACATTTGGCATGCACATTTATCCCAAAAATAAATAAGTTAGTTGGCACTGTATTGCTACACAATCAAATCTATAATCGTGTCCATCTTCGTTTTCGCCACATCGAAGCTGGTGCTATACTCCCATTCTCTTTTGAATAATTTGTTGCATGCGTGCAACAAACAGTTGTGTTGAGAATCTATTTCTGTCATAGATTGGACAAGGAGTCTCAATAAGCCGACGAAAGTCGTTGAGTACCTATTGCAGGTACGTGATTCAGGACCACACATTCCTTTGACCTCTTTTAGTTCGTCTTTGAACGTCTTGATGATTTTTATGATTTCGTCCACAGTGATTTCGGAACCATTTTTCAAAGCCAGATCAAGGTTTTCGATTGTCTTGTTGAAGACGCTGAAGATTTTGTCCTCAACCAGAGCTTCTGTTGTGCCCACCAAAGATTCCCTCACTTTCTTTAGAGTCTTAGTTCGGGAGACACTCGAGGCATTGCAGCTACATCCAGTTGGCGGTAGCGTATTCGTTTGCGAAGTCTGCGTTGGGACTGGTGGTATTGGTGGTAGAGGCTTTGTCGACTGGCATTTGAGTTCTTCTGAAAGAGAGAAACAAATAACACTGTGCTAAGACGGAAACAGAATGTTGACTCTTTACGCTGTTCGGTCGTTGCAGCTTACTGAACTTTTTCTTAGCTACTGTATGCTTTTATCAGGAAAATGTTCGCTAGCATTGTTCTACACTCCCGCCCCCCCACCTTCGCTGCTGTCTCTAACCAATTAACACGACAATGTTCGGATCCCACTGAACTGCTTGGAAAGTGGATGGATAAACACAGGACGCAGCTGTCGACTCCTTATGCGAGTAGCGGTGAAGAGCGCTGGGTTTCCAGAGTTGAAGGTGAACGGAGAACTTTTGGAACAACCTAGGCCAGCCCGCGTTCAGGTGATTAAATGCTATCACCAAATCACATTGTGACAGCTTCAGTATGCCATGAAGTGAGCGATCAATGGCCAGGCGTTCAATTGCGCATCTAGTCTTTTGTTGATCCTTGGATCCCAGAGAGCGTCATAGCTACACACACAAGCGACAGTTTTGAGGGAGTATGTAGGTAAGACTTGAGCCGAAAAGCGAAGTGCGAAAAAATGCTCGGATGATACCTTTAAAAATCAAGATATTGATTGTAGCTCGCGTATACTACATAATACGTAGCTTTCTACAATGTTTGTTTCATCTTTGAAAGCACTTACATTATCGACGGCTGTCGCTAACGCTGCTAGATATGGAAGCCCCTCAACGAACAACCCACCGTATTGCTTCAGCTTCGGAAAAGCAGTGACGATGGAGTTACACTCGTCGTAATTTAGCTTCTTGTACATATCCAGCAGTCTGAAGCATTGTGATCTTCAATAAATGCAATAGTATTCATGAACTTTTTTTATACGAGAAGTGGCTGTACTGGAGGCATAGGCTCACTGCGCTAGTGAATTTCAAATCCCACTCGGTGATAATTGGGAGCGAGTCAGTTCCTCCCATGCTCCAATTACTTCAGAAGTTGTAGCTTTAGTGCAATAGCGATCACAATTTTTGCGTTTTCGTCGGAAAAAAAAGCAAAAAAGTTTTTTTACGCTCTCTTGTACTGTCGTTTTCGAGGCCTAATCCCGGTCGCATTTGCAGACCGGAATTCGGCTTTGAGAAGGATAGTAATAACTGTGTCCATGATGATCACCCCAAATCTGGAGGGATTCTAGGAATCAGAATCGAGGGATGTCTCCTCTTATAGAGTTCGCGCAATAATTCTGGTCTGATGAGTGGATGGGGCTGCGGCGGTAGATCACCTCGCGTGAGTCGAAATCTCATTCGCCGGTGAAGCCGCGAACCCCGCATAGCCAACCGTCTGGTCCATGCGCCAGGCTAAATCAAAAACGGAAACCATAGGTTATTTGGCATACAATGGTACAAAACCTATAAGCGCGACGACATGGGCACATTCGGACATGAATGCCGTAGCTGCGAAATTGCGCTTCTGAGTTTTTCTTTGCCGAAAACAAAAAAAAATACGATTGGTATTGTGTCCTGTCTTTTGCAGTTTGAAACATCAGGCTATGCCATTCAAGCGGAGCGGTTATGATTAGAATTCTACCGATGAATACTGTGCCTACAACTCCCACGTCAGCACCAGAGCCCGGCTGCGGTCGACACCAGTGGCCGTATGCATCAACCTGTCGTGTTGGGGCAGGGGCAGGGCAGTCGGCATCTTTGACGATCGCAGTGCGAGGGCAGTAAATCATCTAATCAATCGTGTCCCAACAGAGTTTTTCTCTGCTCTAGCTGCCCCAGCCTCCTAGCTGGGGCGGCAGGGGCACGATTGCTTTTGTAATTTACAGATATCTTCAAGGGCGCAGACTGCCCTGTCCCTCCCCTAACCCGGCCTGTTGATGCACTCGGCCCCAGGAACATCGATGTATGAGGGAGAGAGCACACCACAGCGGACCTTTGGCAGATCCCAAGCCGTCAACGTTATCATTCACCATCTGGTAAGTCTTCTGTAAAGTGACTCGTGGTCGCCTTTGGTTTCGTAGTGTCCAATAGGCTGCACCATGGGATGAAATGTCTCATAATTTCGCAAATTTCGGTGATTCGTGTACCCGATTAATATACCGAAGTAGTATATTGGGTTTCTTTGATGAGGTGCAGGTCGTCAAAATCAGGCTTACTGTTAGGTTAAAGGCATCGTTCGCGCTGAAAATCAATTTCCATTTTTTGGGCTCAACGTCATTAATGAGCCCGGTAGACCACACCGGTGAGTTTTGGCGCTTTAAAGACCTAGGGTTATGATTTTGGAAGAGGTTGAAGATGAGGATCCGCCACCAGTTCTCACCAGTCCTCTAGCACTTTGTCATATAATGTAGAGCCGACCGGCAAACAACATGAAAAACAGTTATGGCACAAGCTCCACATGTAGAAAAACTTCGCAAATAACAATGGCGAGGCCCCCAAATGCAGAAAAACCTCAAAAACGATTTTGGCGCGAAATTCAAATTCGTATTTACAATGTGTTCCAAATGAATTTTCGTTACAAATGGAAGTCTCTCATGGGCGCCTTCGACATTTTCGTTCACTAGAGAGGCCAAGCTACACCAAAACATGATAAAATAATATACGATTTTCTGCGTGTACGATGCCTTTGAGCAAGGAGGACAAAAAATTTAACAAACCGTTCCACTGCTTGTTGTGTAAAATCACGGGTAACTCAGCGTACGGGTCGCAGGAATAAGTCTTCGTTGGCTGAGTATCTGCGCTGTGGGTGGTCGCACGATTTCGCTGCGGTCGCGCAAAACTACTTCTAAGGAGGTGTGAGCCCGAAAGGCCGTTCCCTGCAATGTTCTGGTGTTTTCCTGTTGCTTGAGACTTCCTTTTTCTTTCAGAATTTCTCTTCTTGGACGATTTCAACGGACTGCTGGGAAGAGGGCTGTGTGGAGACTCTAGAGGAATTCGTCAATTACATCGAAATCACGAGAAGCCGCTGTTTCTCCGACCCGATGGATGGGGCGACTGGCCCGCTGCACTGTTTTTGTTGTACTTTGTTCGCATCTCCATTCACTATACTCACCTCGTTTCGTTTCCTAATAAATGCTTTTGTTTTCTCATGCTGTCCTGATATCTAAGAGTCACGGGGTCACTAAAATATTCTTTATATACTTACAATGAAATTGGATTTTGGAGTCGTTGTCGCGACACTAAACCTAAATACACTAGAGAAATCCGCAGGTTTTGGCACATTTGGTCTTCTTTACTACCGCCACGAACGTCAACTAGTCCTGTCGTCTCCGTACCTTATGTAAGCAGCTCAGATTTTGACCTGCTTCGAAAATAGACGCTTTCGCAAGCGCATAATAGAATGAGTATTGTGCGAAGACGTAACCTAATAGTCACTTCCTCCTCAGCGTCGCTATCTCTCTCTATTAGATCCTCACCATGGAGCAACTGAAACACAAAGGTTCACTAACTACTCTTGATAACTGAGAATAGGGAACGTACCTTCTCGAGGAAGACCTGCGCCGCAGCGGGCAGTTTGTCGTACTTGGTTATGAACGAATCAAGCTTTCCGATGATGAAGATCAACCTCAGATTCTGAACGAATCTATCGACAGACTAATGGAGGAAGCATTCTTCAGTTAGATTTTATTCCAAATTAGAGCATTGCAATAATCAGTTTGATCCACTTCATGTGGCCTATTCAAAGGAGACCTGTCGATATGCTGTGCGTTCAAGGTGTCTAACATCGGCATGGATCGGGAAGAGACTTCGCGTGCATTGTTGAAGGTTGGCGCCAACTCGGTGCACCTATGTTATCGCACATGACACCGAGTTTGCGCCAACTTTCAACAGTGAAGGCGAAGTCTCTTCGCTATCCATGCCGACGTTAAACTCTCCTGTCTCAGAAAAAATACCGTTTTTGAGACTTCTAGCTAAAGCGGAGAGCAGGCCACAGGAATACCCAGAGAACGTTTCCAGACCGTCCAAAGGACGATTCCCTTGGAGTTATTCCAGCCAATCACGTCTAAGTTTGTCCTTCATTCATCACGAACCATCGGGATCGTTTTTCAGCAGCGTCATCGATTCCGTGACTGCAGCGACCCCGCCGCAGGGAGGCGAGACAACCGCCCCCAAAAGGCCGGATTCATCATTAGGCACGCTCTGCGTTTGCCGATTTAGGTTGGTTACATCGCCAGCGCAACCCGGTTTTTCGGGATTCATCAATTCATAAACCCATCGGAAAATGGGTTTGGGTTTGCCGAAACCGAGGCGGGAGCGAGTGTCCACGCAACCCAAACGAAAATGAGCAGACCGATAACGCGCTCTAGTGCCATTTTCAGAAATGTAGTGTGATTTGTAAAAATCACTTATTATGAGTGCGCTTACTACCTATATACATGATTGAAAGAGTCCGTCGGTAACTGTTTTTGACATGTTTTCGTGTTTAATGAACCACTTGAAAAATAATCGACTCAAGTGCTAACTGAAAGTCTTGCACACTTCCAAGGCTTATTGAATTTTTAGGCTCTTAACAAAGTTTCACTTCTTTCCTATTCCCTTATGTTTCCGTCATCATCTCTAATTTCTTCCTCCTCTTTTATTTCCCAAAATTTCGTCACCTCAGCAGCTCATCTCTATCTTCTGCGCCATCCTGATTTAGCTAATGTTTATTTCTCATCTTAGTTTTGATTTTCTATTAGGTTCCATCGTTCTCCTCTTTCTGTAAGTACAATTTTCTTGTACTTCCACCCACCTAAGTTGATTCTCTTCCAGAAAAGCGACAGGAGTTGATTCCCTCCCAGAAAAGCGACATCAAGGAAGTTGTGTATTTATGGAGCTGTGGGAGACCAGATGTGATAAATAAAAAGAAAAGTTTTTCAGAATATGCTCTAATGAATTTTATAAACAAACTGCATCCAGTGAAAGGTTTTCTCAGGTTTGGACAGTTTCGTTTTGCAGAATCGAATTTGTTCAATTTTTTCTTTTCGAATATATAACCACTGCAGAGTGTTTTACAGGTGACCTATTTCAACACGTCAGTACTTTCCGAGATCGAAGAGGGACACTTGATTCACTCATGCGGTCTCCATAATTCCCTATTAGTTCAATCGAGAAGAAGGGCAATACACTTTGAAAAAATTTCCTCTTTTGAAAATCATTTTCAGAAGTATAGGGGTTATTACTGAAACGCATTCAAAGCTACACAACGCAATATTTCTGGATGCAGCTTGAGTTTAGCACAGAAGAACATTTATGAACAAACTCTTCAAAAAAATGGGCTACAACTGGCTTCAGATAGCACCAGAAGTTGCTGTGCTTCCCTATCGTTTCAAGATTAGGCGAGTATCCTTGTCTGACAAATGCGAAAACCCCAAGTTAACAAAAGAACAAGAGAGTTTGAACCCCGAGAAAATACCAGGTTGTCCAATAATTCTTGTCCGAAAATTTCACCATTTTCAATTTTTTTTCAACTTTATTGAAAAACAAGTCTAATCAACAATATAATCACCACAGTTATCCACAACAAAGGCCCATCGATTGGGCAGGTCGCCGATGCCCTTCGCCCAGAACTCCTGGGGCTGCGACTCGAAGAAGTCCGCAATGTCGGATTTGAGGTTGTCGTAGTTAGTGAATTTTCTTCCGGCCAAATGGTGCTTCAGCGGGCGGAAAAGTGGTAGTCGGAGGGGGCGAGGTCCGTGGAATACGGCGGATGTTCAACCGTCTCCCAGCCGAGCGTCGCCAACTTCTGCTGGGTCTCCTTCGCCACGTGGGGGCGCGCGTTGTCGTGCAGCAGGTGGACCGAGGCCCGTCGGGGACGCTTTTCTCGGATGGCGGCGGCTAGTTTCTCAAGCTGATCGGTGTAGATGGAGGCGGTGACCGTCCTGCCTTGCGGGAGCAGCTCGAAGTACAGCATGCCCTTGGTGTCCCACCAGCAGCAGAGCATGATCTTCAGCGGGTGCAGGTCGGCTTTCGGCGTCGTCGGCGGCTCTTCTCCGCGCGGGATCCAGACGACACGGCGGGTCACGTTGTCGTAGAGGACCCAGCTTTCATTCCCAGTGACCAGGTCCTCGAGAAACTCCTTGCGATGCGGACGAAGGAGGAGGGACTGGCAGACGGCCACGCGGCTCTACTTGTTGGCGTCCGTCAGACGGTGGGGGATCCAACGGGCCAGAACTTTGTGGTAGCCGAGTAATTTGAGTCGATTGTGGATGGTGGACTTGCTGCAGCCGAGCGTCTTCGCCAGTTCACGGGTGGTGGCTTCCGGCTTCTCCTTGATACAGCGACGCACTTCGTCATCATCCACCGTAGAAGGCCTCCCGCTGTGCTCCCTGTCCTCGAGGCTCGTGTCGCCGCTCTCGAAACTATTGAACCAGCGGCTGACTGTGCGTTGGGACACTGCATCCTCCTTGCACGCTCTGCAGATGTTGGCGACCGCGGTGCCTGTGTCGTTGCCCAGCAGCCACTCGTAGTACACGAACGTACGAATTCAACCATGGTACATTTTAGCTTGTACTGGTAGCTAGACGCGGCGACTGCGCCTTATATACCCCTAGCGTAGAACTTTGGAGAACCTTCTAGAAGGTTCTTACACTTGCCTGATATTATAACACTTCTAAGGAAAATTATAGAATTTTGAAAATTTTTGAACTGGAATAATTGGACGTCCTGGTATAAAGAAATTAGTAAAAACATTGACTACTAGAATGAGAATTCAACACTAGCTGCACGAGAAGAGCGAAAATTGTCATACATATACGAGTTAACCCAAACAGAAAAGTGAGTACTGATTGAACGGCAAACCCAAATACACGTCGCGAAAATGCGTTGCGCAATCGCAGACGCCTCTCGTGTCAACAAGAAATGGGTTTGGGGAACCAACCGATATACATAGTTGCGGAGAGTAATCCATGAGTTGTTTTCTCTTAAAAAAATCTCACAATAACAGTATCCTCTAATGTATTCCACGCTCACTTCGAACAAAAAAAATTACCTCAAGGCCGCAAAAGTGAACTCAAGGCGAAACTAGAGTTGGCGCTACACCGGTTCGAGGTGGAACAGTATTAATTTTGATCACTCAATTGGTCTTTAGCAACAAATATATCACGTCCAGTCAAAGGCATATTCGCTACGAACTAAATCTAACATACCTGTGCATTATGATAGATCACATAGGTGATTATATCGGTCATCAGTCCTCTATTCTCTCTCAAGCTCAGTTCAAGTACGTCTTCAACAAGTGAAGGAATTGTCACTGAAATGAATAACAGTAACAATTTTGGCAAACATTCGAATCTTCACTTAATCTAACCTGCACCTTTTCTGTTCTTGCTTGGCACACAGATTGTGGACGTGGCCAGCAACAGTAGCAGTCCAAGAGGTCGAATCATGATGGGTCTACACACAGCTGTATGGGGCTCAATGTTTCCATTCGCTTTATATGCTGAACAGAAAAGGGCAAAAAAAGAAAATATAACACCTCGTCGCCGAGATTAATATGAGGTGGTGACTTTTCGATTCGTCACCAGTGTTTTTAATAATGGCCGTAATGCGCCGAATACCTTAAACATCCATCACCATGTTGGAATTTCTGCAATCGAAATTGAATATCTTTTTGAGAGCTTTCATTGATGCCCTTCATATATGGAGTTCTGGTTTTCGCACGCCTCAAGTTCTATTTTTTTGCAATCGCATTTCATTCGAGTTTGACAGGAGAGGTGACAAGAGCACCAAGCAACACAGTCGTGTGTTACATGAAATCAACCCTTTTTAATAAAAGTATACCCTCATAATGCAAAAGAATAAAATTCACTGAACTTTATATCAAACTGTAGATATGCATGTGATATGTGAATAAGAATTCGGTGACAGCAAGCTGCTGAAAGGTAGCCTGACCCTGTTCACATCTGGATTCCCATGCCACTTGCGCGAGGTAATTTGCTCGAGGAGTGATCTTTTCTCGTATAACACATGTGTTACACCAATCGCTCCCATAGGGTGGCATCCTGAAAAAATGTTCGAATGATCATCTTCTTGTTTATGTCTATCTGCAGTTAGCCTCCACCAACATTCATATAGGTTCATTCATACCTACAGTCACGCTTACAGAACGGACAATCTTTCGTTGACCAGAGCCACTTTCGAAAGGCTTCTTTACTGAGAGGGTAGTAATTTTTTAAGTTCTTTCAAGTTATCCACCTACATCTTGTTGATGTGTACCCGTGCCGAACCAGGTCTTCAATGGTGACACTATTTTTCTGGACCGATGTTTCGGCCAATTAGCCAATATATTACCACTCCTAGGATTTGGTCAGAATGCGCGCGGGACGCGTTTGTGCTTTTTTTTGAGTCCTTTTTGTTAAACACTTTTTGAAGCTAACATTATTTTTCAAATCGAAAAATATATTCGGAACGCTGGTGAGGTGAGCTACATAGTGGTTAGATGCTTTCGGGGTTTCATTTTGGACCAAAAAAAGTTGAAAAATGGAATTCCTGCAAAGCCTGTCGTCAAGGCATGATTGCAGAGATTGTTTATTGTTTACCGCAAAGTTCTCTGTGTCACAAATGAAAAGCTTCTCATCTAACTGGCCTCATATCGCTGCCATAAACGCTTGAATTAATTCCGTTCCGAGAACCACGACATGTGTGTTTGGTGTCAGACAGCTGCCTGGTCAGCAGCAATTTCTGATCGCTTAGTTCACTCGGCTTGCCCCGATCTCTGATCCAACAACGACTAAGGTAAAATGCGTTGGATGACCAACAATATAAACATTGAATAAAAGTCCAAATGCATATGAGGGTTCTAAATTTAATACGTGAGCTTCGAAGTAGAAAAACTTTCTCTAAAATGCGTAATATCGCAACTCTCAAAACCCTCATCTTCCGCCGTGCCCATAAGCGAGATCAGGGCTGCTGAAAAAACTCTAGTCACATGTTTCCACGGGCGGTAGTAATCTGGCTCAATCTGCAACGTAAAGGCACTATTCGCGATAAAAATCGCTTCTCTGTTTTTTACCTATCTTGAAACCGGTCCCATTCTGATTCCAATGATGTCTCCGGAATCGTACAAGACCTTCTGGGAATGGAGTTAAGGTCCCTCAAAATATGAGCTAGGGAAGCATGGTGGACGAGTTGTCCGAGGCTTGTAACTTCCGTATTTTGCCGCCAATGTATGCGAGCTGACCTGAGTAAAGAGAGAAGTTGAGAATGAAGGGAAGAACGGGGCTTTTGATCGGAAACTCACGATTTCGAGTGTTTCTTTGTTCACGTCGGTGGGCGTGGAAAGTGCATCTGGGGTGTGACGAGCTAACGGGTGTCCACCAACTTTGGGGCCGTAGAGGACCGTTCCGAGCTCATTTTTCTTAGTTTTTTCAACGTTAGGGTTGCAATAGACCCCGCAGCTGCCGATCTCCACCAAAAAATCAGACATGGTTTTATCGTGGACACTGCCTTTAATATGCATATATGAAGTTTGAAACTTATATGTGAACATGCTACAAACGCGATGAAGTACTGCTGTTTGTTCAATTATGGATGTTTTCAAAGACCTGCCTTGGGAAACTGGTTCATTTTTCACCGTTTTTCCTTAGCTTTGTTCTGAAAATATTCGAAGCTATCCGAAATTATCCGATCAGATATACATATCCGAATCTTCGGAAAATGGCATTATCTGAATCGATCAATTTTGCGAAAATTTTTTAAAAGGTCGTTTTCCGAATCGATCCAATATCCGGGAAATTTTGAAAGGTATCATCCGAATCCATCCATTGTTCGAAGAATTACCTTCGGATAACTGCCCTATAAATATTGTGTAAGCTGTTAACAAACGCTGTCCTCCCAAGCGTATGTGAAGCAATTTTAATGCCTCCCCGTTCGTCAATCTTTGTGCCATTCATCAAGCTCATCCAGCTGTATCGTTCCGTTCATTCGCAAAGTGGTGTGTGCTGCGGCTCGTCAAACTCATCAGTTGAGGTAATTCAGTGCTTCTCCCTGAAAATGAACTTCCTCTCGAACTCCCAGCCGGGGTCAAAGATCTGCGCGATTCCAGCTGCTTGAGCCACATTGGGTTTCCCCATTGTCCCTCCCTTTCTTTTCTTCAGTGATCCAGTCATTGGTAACCTCTCTTTCCCGAAATTTAGTTTAAAATCTCTCGTTTTTTTCACTTTCTGTGACCTTCTGGCAGGTGTTTTGTGAATGAGAACAGACAGCAGAATGGCCGATTCCGAACTTTTGCTGAGATCAACAAATTAGCCTCTGGGCTGCTTCCAGACAAATTCGCCCTACATTTTTGTCAACTGTTTTTTCGTAATTTGTAGAATACCGTAATCGAAAGGATTCAGAGGTTTTTTGCAAGGAAACGATTACCGATGCTGCGAGAAAACCTTCTTCCAGTAATGAAATGGGCGGATTTGATTCGGAAAGTAGCTCCCTTATGGCCTGAACGACGCCGGTCAATTACCCACTGAATTCGAAGCAATCTACCCGGGAGGAGCCGTTACCTCTGCTGCTCTCGGATAAAAAAACTTTTTTTCGCCGACTAATCCTTGATGGAATTGAATGCTCCACTCTGTGCTTTAATTTGGTGTACCTCCCATGACGTGGCTAACCACGATGTTGATTTTATCATAATCCAACAGTTGTGTCAGAAGTATGAGGTACAGTTTACCGCAATGTTAAAAGGGCATGGTGCGGTTGCGATCACACACTAAAACTACGGTGAAAGACGCCAGATTTCATTATCGAACGTCATCACAGCTGAGTTTGTGAGTAAATTACGGTTTTTCTTTTTTCTTGTTTGTTTCAGCAGTATTTTTGTTTGTAACTGTTTGAATACTGCGAATAGAAGCTATTCTTAGTGCGTGAAGGAATTTCGCCGTTTGTTTGAACTAGAAGTGTTTTTTTCAAAATTTAGGTTTTAAATTTGAAAAAAAAAACGGCAAATCCTCTCGCACACTGAGAAAAGCCCCTATACGTAAATAGTATAAGAGTCAGAAACAAAACAATGCCAAAGCAAACAAGGAAAAAGAAGAGGAACCATAACTCACCTAGAAAATTAGCTGTGCTGTCGATCGATAATGAAATCTGGCGTCTTCCACCGTAGTTTTAGTGTGTGACCGCAACCGCACCATGACCTTTCAACACTTCGGTGAACTGTATTCTTCTGCTACAATGTGGCTAACAAGGGAACCACAATAAGTCATAGTGACCATTCCAAATGAAATGTACTTTTCTAGAACCATTTTCGGACGAAAAGTCCGAATATGCCCATCGCAGCTGCCTAGACCCACTCTGAAAAAAGTTATGAGCGTTTTTTGAAGCTTCGCGGCAAGGTAAGGGTGGGTACCCCCCATAAAATTTTTAGGGTGTTTTCAAATTTTTCTCCGGACTCTGCTAAAAACATGAATGTAGGAGTAATCTGGGGTGCTGAATACGAACCTGGGGTTTGCTTGCCGAAATTTTAAGGTTTACTGCAGGTTACGGTAGGTAACATGCCATTTAGGAGGCAAAACCTACCTCAATAATTCGAGAATCGACAAACAGAAATCGAATTCGTATTCAGCACCCCAAATAACCCCCACATAGAAATTTTGAGGCAAATCTGAGGTTTTCACCAAACTACCGTATACCGTAATCTTCCGTAAGCTGTCAAAAATTGATAAACCGACATCAGATTCGTGTTCAGCACTCCAAATAACCCCCGTAAAAACAATTTGAGCTCAATCCATAGTAGCACTCCGGAAATCGTTAAAAGTCGCGATTTGCCATCAAATTATCCCCCAATGGGGATCTGTGAACGAATACAGTCGAAAACTTTGGGAAATCGACAAATAAACCTTAGTTTTGTGATCAGCACCCCAAATAACCTCTCAGAGCGAATTTTAGGTCAAATATTTAATATTTCTCTAAAACGCTTCGAGAGCCGTCTAATTGGTATAAATAAACGCCCAACTGGAATTCCGTGCAAGTCCAAAACGCTGTTAGTCTGCGCAAAGTTTAGACAATGTTGCTTTACCCAAACTTTTCTTAGGGGGGTAGCTTTGGGCGCTGAACACGATTATGTGGTCCGTTTCCGGATTTTCGTAAAAATAATGCGCTTTTTGGAGGGTAAAATAGGTACGAAAATCGGGGAAAAAATGCCTATAACTTTTTTCAGAGTGGTTCTAGGCAGCTGCGATGGGCATATTCGGACTTTTCGCCCAGAAATGATCCCAGAAAAGTACATTTCATTTGGAATTGTCACTATGACTCATTGTGGTTCTCTTGTAAAGCCTATTTCAGAGTTCGATCGCCGTGCGACGCGATAGCATTTTTATTATAGGTATGGGTCGTGACCGTGTCGCACAACGACCCTTATAGCTAAGCCTAATCTGAACTTCCGACACAATGTTTGCAATCTATATCGACCAAAATTCAATATTGCTTATATGCACTGTCGCGGTCGCGCGTCGCGGGAAGCATGCACTAGGCCTTATACGAAGTAAGCTGTCGCGGCGATCGGCGACGGAACTGTGAAGGAGGCCTGAGATGTGCAACACCGTGCAATTAAGAGAGGAGAAAGGAGAAAGAATTCCGTCGTGTCAGAGCGATCGGTTCAAATTCTGCGCCATCTCAGAAAAATGAAAACAAGTAACTTCTAACATAAAAGGCCGAAAACAAGTTACTCGTAACATATCTGAGCCGAAGTAAGTTACTTGCGACTTATCTCAGGTCATTTCAGTTCCATGTAACATATCGGCGGGATACTGCATGCGGTGCGCCTCCCATTTGTTACATGTATCTTAAATGACCTGAGATAAGTCGCAAGTAACTTACATCGGCTCAGATATGTTACAAGTGACTAATTTTCGATTTCTGGGAGGACACTGTGTGCAGTGCGCCTCCGATATTTTATATGTAGCTTAAATGGCACAACGGCCGAGGAGATATTTCCAAGGGTGATGTACGACACACTCGCGGGGTCAGGCTTACGACTGGTGGTGCTGTTGGTTCAATTACCCAACTCAGAGAGTCGGGGGGTCCTATTAGGTCACGATAGGCTTTCTATTCGGGTACCTAGTCGAGTTGAAAGGAACTTTTGCAGCAGCACGTGCTGCTCCGAGGAGCACGTGGCCTGTTCGATAAGACTACGTGGCGCAGGGAGACAAAACCCTTGCTGCACCGTATTTCCCAAGCTAAAGCACGTGGCCTGTTCAATAGGAGCACGTGGCCCAGACATGCAAAACCTTCTCCGAACCCCCGTTTCCCACGCAGCAGCACGAGGCCTGTTCGATATGAGCACGTGGCGCTGGGGGCGGGCTCCCACATCTTCTATGGGAGCGGGTCTCCATCAACAAGGATACGGTCCAAGTCACGGACCGCAGTAGGGGATCACCCCCACAGCAGTCCGCGACAGGGACATCACCTTCGCCACGGTCGACAGCGAGAGAGCTCCCCTCGCTGAAGACCGTGGGGGAGACCCCTTAGCGGTACAAAAATCGTCCAGAAAGTGCCTAGTAGTTACCTTCCAGGAGCGTCCCGAAAGGCGCACTGCGCTCTCTTTGGGATCGAGCCCCTTATATGTATACGTGCTGTGCGGCTGACATGCGCCGGGTCAGTTCTGAAGCTATCGATCAACGTGTTCAATCATGGGCATTGTGGCTCGTTTGTCGTCCAAACTCATCGCAGTCGAATCGAAAGCGTATCGTGGCCGAGTGGAACGGCTATGATTGGCGCCACGTGCTTCTCACTTGGACGACGATTAGGCCGCGTGGCGCAAGGAAATTACGTGGCCATATCGTCGTCCAACCGCTTTGTAGTCGAGTTGAAAGCCAATCGTGGTCGAATAGAACACCCCGACTCCCGTAGAAGTTTGAGGTACTTGACCCAAAACCAGCAGGGAAGGCTCCGCAGAGCATTTCTTTGCGTAGTGTGTGGTCTGAGACGCGCTCTCTGCGTCGCGTGTCGTCTGCGTCACGTGATGGCCACCCATAGTGAAAATGTAAATGTGAGTTACATGAAACATGAGCTTACTTACATGCAATATAAACTCAAATTACATGTAATATAATTGTATGTAGCATGAAATACAAATGTAAGTTACTTGAGACATTTAAGTAAGTTACATTTATTTTACAAGTAACTTGTTTTGATTTTTCTGAGATGGCCTGTTAGCGATCTTGTCCGAATGCACAGGGTGGCACTAAGTATAGTAACAAAATTCTCATGAATACTGTTACTAGAGGCTGTTTCATCCGAACCCGACAATTTGGAAGACCATGTTGTCTTTCCTGTACGTTTTGTCGATAGACATAACTAATCCGTTCTCTAGATCCTCTAAATACCTCCGGGGATTCCAAAAAAGGGCATTTCCAATGCTTAGCGGAAGATAGGGAAATCAGGAAGTTTTTGGGTGTTCAGGAATTTTTTTCAGCATCGGCTCAAAACTTAGAAGGGGGGGGGTCATTTAGAGCGTTGTACCCGAATCTGGGGTCCACTCCTCGCCAGACTTAGAGTTACTGTAGGTGGCATGTGGGTCGAATCCACACCGCGGGTGTGGCTAAGGAGCAGTTCGGCTAGCACACGCGACTCGCGACGGAAAAAACGCTGTGCGCGCTCATCGTCTTTGGGGCGCGTTAACCGAGGACCTTCAAAAAAAGTAGTCGTTGTCCCATTTTAGCCGTCCCCCCTTATCATTTTTTGCATTTTATTCATGTTTTTTTGTTTATAATGTGTTTTTTTAGACGCACTGCTTCTCATACCATCGCTTCAATGGAACTCGCACTTTTTGTACTAGTTTTTTCAGAGTTCTTTTTGTTTAAATCTTGGAGCGGAATGGGAGATGATGATATTGATTCCGACGCCGACCCAACACATCAACCTTCATAAACAAAATGCAAAAAATGATAAAGGGGAACGGCTTAAATGGAACAGCAACCACTTTTTTGAGTGCTCCCGATTAACGCGCCCCAAGCACGGTGAGCGCGCACAGCGTTTTACCGTCGCGCGCATCGTGTACCAGCCGAACTGCTCCTTAGCCACACCCGCGGTGTGAATTCGATCCACATGCCACTGTAGGTCAAGGTAGGCATAATATCTTTTAACTGGCGCTATTTACCTTAGTATATCAAAAACACCCGCAGAGAAATTTTGAGTCGATTCTGAGACTTTGACGAGGCTACAGTATACTAAGCGTTACATACCGTAATCCAAGGAAGATCGATAAACCGACCACAGATCTGCGTTGAGCATCCCAATTAACCACTCTGGTGACCCTCATGGGGCTATTTAATCGTAGCATTCAGAAACTTGTCATAAGTAGGGTTCGGCCATGCACATTTCCCACATTGAGAAGTTCTGGAATAAGTCATCCGGAGCTTTTGAAAAATCGATAAATGCGCCTCAGATTTGTAATCAACACCCAAAATGACCCCTGTAAGAAGCTTAGCTGAATTCGGTCCAGTTTGTCTGAACACCCTGAAATTGCCATTCGTGTGCCTCTTCTGTGCTCGCACAGCTTTGAAGATGCTCACTTTTGGACATCTACTATGAATGTCTGAGGCAATCAGGAAACTCTGAACAGGGACTGCAACATCCAGAACATGGTGTTCTAAGACATAGGGTTGTTAGCAAAACAAGCCCCCCTCCCCAGTTAGGGATAACAGTTGTTTACCCCAAATCATGCGCAGAGAATGCATTCATCTTGAGCGTTCATGCAGGCTTGAAGTCGCTGCTCGTTAAAAAGGCGCTGTGGAAAGCAGGTAGTCAGCGTCGACTTCAACCTATATCTTTGCTTTTTCCGCTTCTATTGGGAACAAAATGCATATGGTTGGTTGAAAACTTGATGCTTTTCTCACGGTTCGTATCTACAAGGTTACTGACTCACGCTAGTATGGCAAAGCGGTTGCTCCGAAGAAATTACTGACGCGTGTAAAGGAGACACACAAAACCTCAAACATTTCGCTCCGAGAAAGGCGTATTTCTGTGTACACGTGGCTGAATCGCTTTTCCTTGATTAGATCACTTTCCATCTCGTTTCATCGCGGGGCTGTTCCAGTTCCCACTTCGTAGGCACGGATTCCTTGCACACCCCCATGATCGGATGAAATCGATATTGCTCCGAATAGCGCCGTTTTTCGCTGCGAGAAACGCTGCGACTTGGACTCTGGACGCCATTTACGGAAACTTGAGTCACTTACCCCCTACTTCGCAGTGAAACTTGGAGTGGTCCTCCGCGTGCGTGTGCGGAGCGAGCGCAGGGGCGACAAGGGAGTGTAAGGGAGAAGGTCAAGCAGCATAGAGTTGGCTCAATAACTTTAGTCTGATGAATGGACGGGGCTGCGACGGTAGATCACCCCGCGCGAATCGAAACCCCATTCTCCAGTGAGGCCGCCAACTCCGCACGGTCAGCCGCCCTGTCCATGCGTCAGACTAATTTGAAAACGGAAACCATATGTACGCACACGTACACGTTGGACCCAAGTAAATTTGACCCCGGAACAGAGGTTTCTTTGACCGAAAGTCCTTTAATCCTTAATCCGATAATCCGCAATGCAATAAACATTTATAGGCAGAAACATCTTGCCTGATTGCAGCAGTGCTTATTGAATTTTACAGAAATTTCGAAGAACAGAAGTATAGACATTTTGAAGAAGAAAACAAAAGACAAGCAGAAAAGTCGTTGTGTACAAACCAACGTCTTCAGTACGCTGACCGCGTCGCTGGCCCACTGCGACGCGGCATTCAAAATTTGTCAGCGGAGCATACCACTGCGGACCACTAATCCATCACATTAATATCTCTGATTCAACATAGATCAACGACTTTTCGACTAAATGACTTATCTTTCGTTTGAGAAAAAGCTTTGTCGGCTCTTAAAGGCACAGTACACCCTCAGATATGAAATTTGAGATTTTCATGTGATTGTGTAGAAGACTCCTCCTTTATAACACGTGCCAAATGCCAGATCTCATTTCCTCCAAATAAGCGAGATATAAGCGACCACTATAGGCCCGACCCCCTTCGCTCACCACCACAGGCCCGATCCCCTAACAGATTTTCGAACTCGATAGCGGCTCGATGGATCAATGAATTCCAATGTGTCGTCGTTCTTCAGCCCATTACCGGACTGTCTCCTTATCCTGGATTTCTCTCACACAACGATTGCGAATGAAGAGAAATACAGGTCTGAGACAACTCGTCCACCAATTTTTCACACTCGAAATCTAGGCATCTTTGAAGAGCCATAACTCTGTTGTTGGTCGTTTTTGGCGCTTTAAAATGCGTAGGCGTTGTGTTCTGAGTCACACGATCCTATTCTCGTACTTATCCCGACCGCGTTTACGAGCGTGTATGCTGCCTTTAGAGACACAGTCCAACATCAGATGGAAATCTCAGATTTCGACCCTGAGCTTGGACTGTGCCTTTAAAGGCAGTGTCCACGATAAAATGATTCCCGAGTTTTCACCGGAAATCAAGAGGTCCCAGCACTATTTAACCAGAAACGTTGAAAAAAAGAACGGCTAAGAACGAGCACGAAAGAGCCCCATACGGCCCTAATTTGAGTGTTCCGCTCACGCAACGCCCACTCCCTCAACGGCTGCCGATAAAGTTGTCCAACTCAAAATTTCAGTTTGAGAAGGTAATCGATGATTCTTCAGCCCACTACCGGACTGTCTCCTTATCCTGGATTTCTCTCACACAACGATTGCGAATGAAGAGAAATACAGGCCTGAGACAACTCGTCCACCAATTTTTCACACTCGAAATCTAGGCATCAAATAGGGTAAGTTTAGTTAAGTGGAGTGGACTATAGCCCCTGGATGTATGCTGTTTCCTTAGGCCCTAGTTATACACCAGCGGAATGAAAACGTCCCGCAATGACATTGCCGCCGCTTGCTGCGTGGATCAGGGACTCGTCTGCAATATTGCGTCTTGAACGCCTTTGACGGAACATTGCAGACTAAAAATTTCCGGGCGTTTCAATTGTATTTTATCGACATTTCACGACTCTATCACTTGTTTATTGCTGAAAGTCACCAGAATTGTATTGCTGTTGTCATAGCAGTGCTCATTATGTCGTTTTGGTGATATATCAACAAATTTAGATCGAAAAATAATCAGCTGATAGAAATTGGCAAATGTCCAACAGGGTAGATCCCGCCAGGATACAGCATACAATGCCGCGGCGTGTATAACTGCTCTGTGCGGCCTTCCGGCACGTTTTTCTCGGACAACTCTTCCTTCTTGCATGCCTCAGCTTAGTTGGGATGCACATGAGTGGTAGTTGTCTTGCTAATTCCGCATCGTCCGGTGTAAAACTACTGCAGTAAAATGAGTTTTCCAGTGATTTACGGATCAGAGGGGGTTGAAAGGAGTGGGCGTTGCGTGAGCGGAGCACTCAAGTTTAGGGCCTTACAGGACTCTTCTGTGCTTGTTCCAAGCCGATTTTTCAACATTACTGGTGAAGTTGGACTCGTACCTCTCGATTTCCGGTAAAAACTCCGAGATTGATTTTGTCGTGAACACTGTCCTTAATCTAGTCAAAGTCCCTGATTTTCACCCCTATTTTCTTTGCGTCACCCCCCGCCCCGACCCCCTTCTTGTGCTGGAAGGAACTGACCCATTTACTACTACGTATTTTGTTTTCGAGAAATCAACCGATTTTACCGGAAGTAAGTTGAAAATGCCCGGCTCAACGGGCGAATGCCTCCATTCGCTGGAGAAAAACACCTTCGAAGGTGGATAACACCAATGCCTGACATCTGAATCACTGCTATAATGCCATGCTGCTTTTTCAAGACTCAGCCCTGCAGGTTGTTTATATTCGTACAATCTCTGCTACATAATCGCCTTTACAACATGGGGAAACAGACCGTGTCTCAGAAATTTAGTGACCGTTTCGCCATGTTTTTGAAGGATAAGTTGCATCAGAATACCGTGAAAAAGCGTCCATTTCTAGAAGCCGGCATCAACTAATGCCAGATTCGTACGACTGAAAGCGCAAACAGCCATAAGGCGGCGTCAGTGCTACAGATTTTCTTCTCTGAAAATGGCTTCCGGATGAGCATCCGAGATTCGAACTCTTCATTAATACCGCCTTTCTCATTCTTTCAACCACCAAGCTGCAGCCAATTTAAAACTTGTGGTGATGCCTGCTCCTCAATGTTACATATCGAAAGCGCAGTTGAGGGTAAAGGCGAGAATTTTGCTGAATGGCTAGGCCTTAAGAGATCAGCAGAGTTGAAGTCGCGGCGACGAACAGAGCTGAGTGATGCAATATCGATTACTTAAAGCGACAAGGGCAACCGATGCGGCTTGAAGGGAGATGAGGGGTACCGCTGCGAGTGTTTTGACGCCGCGACTGCCCTGCGCCACTGCCAGCAGGTGACAACCGTCGCGGCTGATGTTCAGAAAGGTTTTTGTCGCCGCGTCACGGCTGACGCTCGGCGACCACTCGCAGGGCCGAGCAACACTGCAGACTCCTAAAGGCATCTTTCATAGTCCTTATCGCAAGCGCGGCACGGGAGGCAGGGTAAACTAAAAAAAGTTTTGACCGTGCGGGATGGGCGCCATTCGGCACCGCCCAACCATCATGGCGGTTTCACCATTTGATTCAACACTTGATCCCAGTCTAAGTTAACATCAACATAAATATAGTAGGGTTTATCCCACGCTCACGTATCCTCTGGTAAACGTCGTAATTCTCACGACTCATGGCGCGAGCGGCGCGGTAGATTCTGTTTTCTCCGTCTCTAACCGCTGCTCCGCACCAGGACGCGTAGGAACCATGAACATTTCGCGGTTCTATAGCGTTTGTAGGCAGTAGATGGTTTATCGAATCCACAGCGGGGAACAGTTCGGCTGGCACACGTGACGCGCGCGGCGGAAAACCGCTGCGTGCACGTCGCCGTTGAGGGGCGTGGCCTCTGACAAGAAAAAGAGTTGACGCTCGGTTAGCGCTCCAACGACGGCGTGCGGTTTTTCGCACCACGCGTCACATGTGCCAGCTAAGCTCAACCCGCGCTGTGGGTACGATCAATAACCCTATACGCAGATTCAAGCCAGGAATCTCTGAGCATGTCACAGTTGGCCCAACTTTCACCCTCACCACGCTGGCGGTGCCGCTAGAGCTTCTATAGTTGCTTCTCGCGCGTCTAGCGCGGTGAGCAGTTTCATAGTCCAGCGCCCATCCAGAGCGTCATGCCCGTGCCGCGCTCACTGTGAAGACTCTGAAAGGTCGCGTTCAAGATGGGAGCAATTTCCGAGGAGTTATGACCTCGTTTGTTGGGGTTCTTATATAGATAACATTGTGGCAGAGGTGTGATTCTTTTTGAGGTAAGCAGGGTCCAGCAGCCCGTCGGCAAAAGCCGCGAAATGCTTACGACCCCCCCCCCCTCGGTGATCAGTCCGCGTCCAAAAATTTCGAACATTCTGACGACTCCCCCTCTAGAGGGCGGAAAGGTTTCCTTTGAAAATTGAACCATGGGGTGTTAATGTTGGAATCGTGCTGGTTATACGCTATGTGATAAATGTATGATACAGAATGCAAATGGCTGGCAAGCGTTCCCGCAGAAATAGTCAGCGCCTAATTTTTCACTCACGAAAAACTTTCCACCAACTCGGGGTTTCCCTCCCTTCTGAAGTCAGGATAGTTTCAGGGGCTGAGAACTTAATTTCTCTCACAAAGTCAGGTTTTCTGTTTGAGTGTACTCCCAATTAACAGAGTTTACGAAATCGCAGAGCGGACCACTTTTCACGTGATCAGTTAATTTTGGAGGATACAAAAGGACTAATATGAGAAACTACCAAAATTATCTAAAGGAAGGAAGCAGAAATGATAAGGAAGGGTCTAGAAAACGTTTGAATTAATGCCGAGTATTTTCAGGGTTTGCGGCGCGACGTTGAGATTAGAGCGCATCAACTCCATCGCCTCATACAAATTTCCGTAATATTTTTTCGAAAGTGTGAGGAGATGCGAGAAAAAATTACACAGTCGGAAACATAAAAGTCTAGCTCCTTGATGGTCCGAAATTCTATGGCTGAAGGGTGCCACCTGTTGGATAGTGATGGCGAAAACCCTGCGATTTGCCAGCTTGGCTTACAGTTCACCTCCGCACTGCCGTTCAGTCCGCAAAGTGCACCCTGATTGCGAAATCTTGCTGCGGGGCGGTTGCCAACATCCTCAGGCAAGGATGTGGGGTCACCCGGCGCTTTTGGCCTTTGGTGCCCGGGTGATCACACCGCCCGGGTGATCCCATCCCTGTTCTGAGGATACTCACCCAACCGCGCCGCAGCACGATTTCGCAATCAAGCTGCACTTTGCGGACTGAACGGCAGTGCGGAAGTGAAGAATATATGTATATGTATATGTTTATTACACTCACATAAGGCAAATGCGTGATAATAATGAGAATAGATGCACAGAAAAACTAACAAGACCTGGAGAAAGAAAAAAAACAGACAGCAAAACCTGAGCAAAAAATACTCCTATTCTTCATACACCCTACCAATCAAACAAACGAAGATCTATCTCTAGAAAAGAAGAAACAGTCGAAAATGCTATGTTTCGTAGCTAAGAACTATTTGGGATACCCGTCGCATAAACTGGCCCAGGGAAGCAGCGCCGGTGACTCTTCTAGCGATTTTCAGGTATGCGCTACCCGCCCTATGTGGAAAAGACCTAACCCTAACACTGGTAATTGGCCGACCGAGAAATATTTTCATCATTTCACCTCTAGTTCCCGATGTGACTAGTTTGAAATAGGGTGCAAGCCTGAAAATACTGCTGTTTTCCAGAAGTTTGCGGACCATGCAAAGGTCAAATACTCTGCGCCGAGAATCCAACGTTGGCAACCCAAAATATTTGTTCCTTAAGTGGGCCCTGGGTATCTTGGAATTCAGGGAACCACCGATGCGAATCAACAGTTTGCGAGTGAAACTATTCTAGACCTTTTCGAGCGCGTTAATATCCTTTTTCTTGTGCGGAGCGAATACTGATGTTCCAGATTCCACAATGGGTCTTATATAAGTCTTATATGCTCGGAGCACAACCTGTTTGTTTCTAGCGGAGATACCCTTATAAATCTGAAAAATCCGCCTGTGAGCCGATTGGCATTTGATTTTGACATGCTCAGAAGAATCCCACTTCCTGTCGTAGTGAAAACCGAGGTCTCGAACCGAGTCTACCGCTTGCAGCGCGTAGCCAGCACATGTATATGAATGGGCCGTCGACGCCGGACTCGAATGAACCCGCATAAATAAGGTTTTTTGCGGAGCCAGTGGCAGCTGCCATTCTCTCGCCCAGTCAACTATCAGGTCAATCCCCTCCTGCAGCACTTGGGTATCTAATGGATCAGAAATGACTTTGTAGAGCTTTATATCGTCCGCATAAAATTTTACTGTAACAGTTTTGTCATGAAAAATGATAGGAATGTCAGCTGTAAAAATACTAAACAATATTGGTGATAATACACCCCTTGTGGGACCCCGCTCGCTATGTTTCTCACCTTGGAATAACAATCCCCGACCCTCACCTGAAACGTTCTATCAGACAAGAATGGGGCGAGCCATTCTATCAAAATCGGATGAAATCCCAGATCCCTTAGTTTTGATAGCAGTTTCAAATAAGAGACCCGATCAAATGCCTTTGCAAAGTCAAAGTAAATGACATCACAACTGCATTTCTTGTCAAGGGCCTCCGTCCAATCGTTTATGCATTCCAAAAGGTTCGTTTCTACCGATCTTCCAGGGACAAAACCATGTCCTGGGAATGATGTTATTCGAAAACAGATGTAGGACGATATGCTCTTTGAGAACCTTCTCAAACAGTCTGCAGAAGAGTGAGGTTATGCCAACTGGTCTATAACTTCCTGGATCAGTGGCCGGCTCTTTCTTCAAAATTGGTGTTACAAAAGAGTGCTTCCAGCGGATTGGAACTTCACCATAGATAAGAGGCTGATTGAAGATATAGGCAAAGGGACCACAAATAACGGGTGCAATTTTCTGAATAAAAAACAGAGGGTTGAAATCCGGGGTGATCGAGGAAGATTTAGACCACTTTACTAACAAATCCTGCAACTTCATAGAATGAAACCGCGGAAAACCAGTCATAGGCTGAATACCTGAGAAGGATGAACACGGACAATTTCCATCATCTTCTTGGAATTGATTCACGAAATGATCCGCCAACATGTTTGCCTTATCACTGGCCGATGTTGCAAGAAGGTCTCCGTTCTTAAGGCAGCCAATACTACTCCTTTCCTGTAACTTGGAATTCAGATAACGATAGAAGTTCTTATCTCCCGACTCTATCTTTTTCTTCTCCAAATGACTATTATACCTACCCAGCTGAGAATGGAACTTTTTCGCGAATGCGTTATATGTTTCCCAATTTCCAGTGCGCCTTGCTTCATAAAATAGGCATTCATGATGTTCAGACATTTTTTGCACGTGATCAGGCTGGCGAATAGACTTAATAGAGGACACAAGCTTCCACGGCACATGCAGATCAATAGCTGCTTGGGTAATTGACAAGAAAAGTTCATACTTCTCATTTACGCTGTTGGTAGATTCTAACAGACTGACCCAGTGAATTTGGCTAAGATATCCACTGACGGCTGCATAGTCGCACTTTGCGTAAACCCTGCGATAGACCGGTGAAGAGCCCGTTTCACAACATTGAATATCAAACGAAATGCTATTATGATCGCTTGCCAGCGTCCATCACCTTACCTCGTCTAAACTCTTGTAATCTACTTATCTGGGCCAAATTCCGGTCCGCAACTGCGTCTCGATGCGCTTTGCTGCCGCGCGCGCTCGAGTCAGTCGAGTTTTCAGCGCCAAAGCCGACTCGACGTGGCTTCTCTGTACAGTTTCTCCAATTTTCATTATTTTCCAGTTTCTAAGAGCCACCTAGAGGCAACAGATCGGCGGCTGCGGCGCTGAAAACTCTTCCTACTCGAATGCGCGCGGCCGCAAAGCGCGTTGAGACGCAATTGCGGACCGGTATTGGGCCCAGAGAAGCACAGTACACCGGTCGGATTGGAGAGTGAAGCTGTGAAAATTCTTGGGGAATCCTACGAGGAACTCAGCTGATTTTTTTTCGAAGTTGAAATTCTCATATTTAATGGGAAGGGCGTTCATCCTATAGTGGTTTTTCAAGATGAAGTACAACGAATTTCCGCCAACAAGGAGATTAAAAGCGGTTGAGTGGTTTTGGAATTGGTCCTTTTCAGGTTGTGAACATGAGCATATTCGTTGTTAATTCGCAGAAACCACTTTCCCACAACTTCTACAAAATTTTTGTATCTTTTGTTTCAGTAAATTCTATACTTTCTCACCCAGAAAATTTACGACTCCCTTCAACTTTTCGTTTTTCCCCGAAAATTTTACGACTCCCCCCACCGCTCGTTGGCAAGCTATCCACACCTGGTGGACCATAGAGGTAAGCATCAAATCCTGAAAATATTTTCTGCGTGTGCTAAGCCTTTCACCCTGCTCCGTAGACTAGTTTGTGCTCCTTTTTTTCTCACACCGCTTGAACATTTGGTATGCGAGTTTTCAAATTGATTAATCCCCTCATCTCTGCTCCTCACCTGATATGGCTCTTATTCGAGCTTGATTTGCTTGATTGCTGATTGTGCTTGTCTCTTTCCAAAACGTTGCTCACGATGGACATACATATTATGTCCAACATTTTCCATGTTGTGCAGAGAACACAATGTTCGGGATCAGCTTGAACACTGCGCTCAAAGCCCTCGAGACTGCATTTTCCTCAATTAAATTCTCAGACAAACACATTGGACTGGGTTGATTACCACTTACTTGCGCTTAATGACAGGCAACCCTGCTTCATTTGCGTCTTCAGTCAAAAATTTCCGGCCTTATTGCATTTTTTTCCGTCGTGGACGTTGGAGTGTATTGGACATTATCGAAGATAAGTGCACAGACAGTCTTAGGAAGTTGTCGGCGTCTAAAGGTTGCATTCTCGCTAGCACCTACTTTCTTGTGAGGTCCAACTCGCTCGATTGCATTCTGTTGTTGCTACTTCCTCATTCATAAACTTCCTTTCCAGACGTAGTCGAGTTCGAAGACAACACGGAGAGCTTCCGTTCTCAGGTATTCGTCGAGGTGGAAAGCTGATTCGACGCCAAACTGCTACGCTGTGCTACTCTTGCTGCCTAAACTGCTGCTCTTCCTCTTTCTAAGGCCGGGATCATACTGCTCGCGACCACAACAGCGACACTGCTCAGAAAGCGTACCGATTTTTAGCCGATATTTATGGTTAACATTGCGTTGCGCCGCTCGTCGCTTAAAGTATGTGCCCGGCTTTAGGGCCCGTCATAGTCGGCCGATCTGCTGTAGCCAGCCAGATCGATAGGCATCTACATCATGCTAATCGAGTCTTATAGATTCTCTCGATGCGGCCGTACCGATCCAGCCTGATCCGGTCCGTCCTGATCTGGCTGTGGCCGTCTCGGCCAACTTGTGTGCAGTGCGTTGCCTATTGAGATTAAAATACCCCTTTTTATAGCCGGACTAAGCCGGGCGCAGTGCGCTCGAGTACCCCTACGCTATCAATTGGCGTGCAACTAGCACATTGGGTGTGGCGCAGGATGGCTCAGATCTACTAGGAACGGGAGATGACGGCTCAGTCCGGCCTTCGCTCGAAGGTGTCATTTATACATGAACTGCCGAGCGGCGCAGCAACGTGCTATTCTATATTATTGATCGTGCAGCGCCGCTTTAGACGCTATTCATAATACTCCAACGCTCCACGCGAGTCACGCGCTGTTGGAGCGTTGGAGTATGGATACTTTCTACGCGCGTCACGCGCGTGCCGCACCTACGTCACCGGAGACTATGAATACAACAGCGGCGACGCCATGGCGAAGCGGAGTAAAGCAGACCTTAACATTTCCAAACAAGCAAATTCTGAACACGCGTTCACTATCGTGGTAGCAGAGGATCTTACTAAGAGGCGGAAAAGAATTATGATGAATTGATAAGGAAATCTGTGAAAAATTCGTTACGGGCGTCTCATACACAAACGCCACGCCCGCGCGGCACACGCGTGCCGCGCTGGCGTAGAGTTGTATGAATAGCGCCTTATCAACATCGCAGCAGTTTACTGTGCCGTGCTGCTCGGCTGATAGTAAGAACGACTCCTATGGTCCCTAAAAGGAAAGGCGCGTCGCCGCGTGAAGGCTGACACTTGGCAATCACTCTTCGGTCACTGCAGCTCTGCAGATCCGAATCTTCAGGGCCAGCGTTACGTTAAACACATTGCTGGCCACTGACCTACTGGCATTTCCAACAGCGACCCCTCAAGGATAGATCGCCGCCATGTCGTCTTGACAGCTCATCTTAACAGCTCAAGTTGTTGCAAGATTCGAATAGTACTTCGAAGTTCAATTACCGAGTAATCCCAGATGAATTCAGTTCAGAAGCTGCTATATTCCAATTCTCCTAGAGTGACTGTCGGTCGATTGGCTGCAGTCGGTTGGAGAAATTGGATGAAAACCTATTAATTGCATTTATCTCTGCCTGCGCCCTGCTCTTCCATTACGTTTATATTGCACTTGCCTTTCCGAATATTGAGGTCTGCTTTGAAACTGTCCCATTCTTACGATTTTTTGTCAGATTTCTTTTACGCTTTTACATGTTGGTTGAAAAATACTGAAAGGGACACCTATTATGCAATAGAGAAATTAAAATTCATAAGCCAGTGTATTTTAACAATGGAAAAAAACTGAGTATCGTGCAGTGAAGGGATTCTTTGTTCTGGAAAATTTATCAGCGACAGAAAACCATACAAAAATGGTGAGAGTGTTGAAAGAATCTGTTCCTTCATTTCCAACTGTACATCGATGGGTTTCAGAGTTTAAAGGCAGTGTCCACGATAAAAACCATGTCTGATTTTTTGGTGGAGATCGGCAGCTGTGGGGCCTAGCGCAGCCCTAACGTTGGAAATAACTGAGAGAAATGAGCTCGGAACGGTCCCCTACGGCTCCAAAGTTGGACACCCGTCAGCTCGTCACACCCCAGATGCACTTTACACGCCCACCGACGTGAACAAATGAATGCTCGATATTGTGAGATGAGCGATGGTTTCCAATCAATAGCCCTGTTCCTCCCTTCATTCTCAACTTCTCTCTTTACTTAGGTCAGCTTGCATACATCGGCTGCAAAGACGGAAGTTACAAGCCTCGGACAACTCGTCCACCATGCTTCCCTCGCTCAATGTTTGAGGGACCATAACTCCGTTCCTAGAAGGTCTTGTACGATTCCAAAAACATCATTGGAATCAGTATGGGACCGTCTTCAAGATAGGCGGAAAAGCAAAAAAACGATTTTCATCGTGAACACTGCCTTTAAACGTGGTCCTTGCATAGAAGCGTTGAAGATGAACCACGTAGTGGACGAAAAAATCTGCAACAACACCGGAAATCATTGAGCTTCAAAGGCACAGTCCAAGCTCAGGGGCGAAATCTGAGATTTCCACTCAAATGTGAAGTAGACCCACCCCATATAGCGCCTGCCAAGTGCGAGCTCTCAATTCCTCCGAATTAGCGAGATATAGGAGGAAGCCACCCTGGGGCTCCCACATCCGGAAGCCACTTTGGCACGCCCCTTTTACGAACTTTCGAGCTCAACAGTGGCGAGATGAGCGATGATTTCCGATCAATAACTCCGTTCTTCCCTTCATTCTCAGCCTCTCTATCCATTCAGGTCGGCTCGTATACATCGGATGCAAATGGCGGAAGTTACAAGCCGCGGACAACTCGTCCACCATGCTTCCGTAGCTCAATTTTGGAGGGGCCATAACTTCGTTTCTAGAGGGTATTTTACGATTTTAGAGACATCATTGGAATCAGCGTGGGGCCGTTTTCAATATAGACAGAAAAACGGAAAAACGATTCTGAGGTTGGAGTGTGCCTTCAAGTATATGTTAAATCAAGTGTATGATATTGTTAGTGAAGATCCAAGTTGGATTATGCTTGAAATTGCTAATACCATAGGCATCTCAGACAAACGAACACTCCATATTTTACATTAAGAATTACGTATGAACAAGTTGTTTGGAAAGTTAGTGCAACATTCCTTAATGCTTGTGTTCACACAACTGCCCTGGCGATAGCTAAATTGAATGGATTAAAATACGAGTTGCTTGAAAATCCACCGTATTCACTAGATTTGGCTCCTAGCGACTACTATGTACCTCTTCAGAAACTTGAAACAATTCCTTTGTGGAAAGTGTTCTTCATCGAATGAAGACGCTATTTTAGTCGTGGAACAGTATTCTGCAGAGCTTCTAGAAAATCATTACAGAGATGGTATGAAATTATTACAGGATCAATGGAATAAGTGTATTCGAGTTGAGGGAGATTATATTGAACAAAAAAACTGATTTCATTCCGAAGTTCACGTTCTTTCATTTTTGCTTTCAATAATTTTCAACCAATCTGTACCAGGTTGTTCAGTAAGTTTAGTCGTTCGATAAGAGAAACACAATTTTATTGCTCGAAATGCACTTTATTATTCAGTATAATCTCCCCGAACATTATTACACTTGCTCCGACGATCCTCCAATTTGTGGATCCCATCCCTAAAGTGAGAATCCGGAAGATCTGCAAAATACGCTTCAACAGCCGTTATGACCTCTTCATTTGATGAAAAACGCTTGCCACGCATAAATTTTTTGAGTTCTGGAAACAAATGGAATCGCTGGGGGCCAATATGGTAAATACGGTGGATGCTGCAAGAATTCGAACTTTAATTCATGGATTTAAGCCATTGTCAAAATGCTCTTGTGACACGGTGCATTGCCCTGATCAAAAAGGATTTTTTTCTTCTGCAAACCGGGTCTTTTTTCACGAATTTTCTCCTTCAACTGGTCCAAAAGGTTGCAGTAACATTCAGAATTGATTGTTTTACCAGTTTGCAAGAAATCCACAAACAAAATTCCTTGTGCATCCTAAAAAACTGATGCCATAACCTTCCTTGCCAATTTCCGGACACGAACTCGTTTCGAAGCCGAACAACCAGGTTCACACCACTCTTTAGCCTCTTGTTTTGATTCAGGATCATGGTGATAGACCCAAGTCTCATCCATAGTGATGAATCGATGCACAAAATCCACTTTATGCTTATTTAAAACGCTCCAAATATTGCTGAGAAAGTCGCATTCGAATGTGTTTTCGTTCCATTGCTAGCGAATGCGGCACCCATTGCGCACAGCTTTCTAAAACCCAAAATTTCACCTGAAATATGGCTCACACTGCCTAATGAGATGTACAGTTCACCTCCGCAGTGCCGTTTAGTCCGCAATGTGCACGCTGATTGCGAAAGCGTGCTGCGGCGCGGTTGCAAGTATCCTCAGACAGGGATGTGAGATCACCCGGGCGGTTTTTGCCTTTGGTGCCCGGGTGATCCCACACCCCTGTCTGAGGATACTCGCAACCGCGCAGCAACACGCTTTCGCCATCAGCATGCACTTTGCGGACTGAACGGCAGTGCGGAGGTGAACTGTATGGAGCCTCTACTGAATCTGTCTCAGTCAATCGACGATCTTCCAAAACCATATCCTGTATTCTGGCTATGATTTCTGGCGTTGATGCGTTTTTGGACGTCCTTCACGTGGATCGTCTTCAAGGCTTGTACGACCACGGTCAAATTCGTCAGCCCATCTTCCTACTGTTGTGATTGTAGGTGAACAATCCTTACAGTGCTTATCTGGGCCGAATTCCGGTCCGCAATTGCGTCTCGACACGCTTTGTGGCCGCACGCTCCCGAGTCAGAAGAGCTTCCAGCGCATCTGCTGGCTCTAGGTGGGTTTAGGAAACTGGAAACTAAGAAAAAATGGAGAAAATTGTATAAAAAAGCCTTACCGAGTCGGCTTTGGCGCTGGAAACCCGACTGACTCGAGCGCGTGCGGCCGCAAAGCGTGTCGAGACGCAATTGCGGACCGGAATTTGACCCAGATAAGCACAGTATACACTTTTAACATTCGCTCGTGAATTTCTTTTGGTGCTACACCTTCCAAAAATAAGAATTTTATCACTGCACGATATTCAATTTCTCCATTGCTGTGACACAGCGACACTAAATGGCTTGTAAGCAAAGAATGATTTGACAGATTGAAATGAAACTTAAGATAAGTTCATATGAAGAGTGTACCAACAAAACAAAAACATTTTGGGCTAGTAGCAACGCCCTCTCTTATCGAACGACAAAACTTATTGAACAATCTGGTACATAAATCCTGCAGAGAGGGCAGGCAAACCTTTTGGATGGTCTAGCCCAGTCGAAACGAATCTTTATCTGGGTGAGATCGAACGTCAAGGCTTTTCTATTTGCTAGAATGTTTCAACCCTTTCAAGGCAGTATGAGATCCCATTATTTTCTTACCCGTCAGAATAAAGGTGACATGAACTCATTATAGTCTATTTGTTTCCTTCACGAGCAGTTTGTGCACTTGTACACGCTGAGCCTACGACAAAAACGAGTTCTTGAAAACTGTCAGCCTTATGTGAAAAGCCGTGAAAAGCGTGAATCAGACTGTGCGTAATTCGAAATAAAAACCGCATTGAAATGAGGTGGGAAGCATAGTTTGGGGTCGGTTTTGGTGAAATAGGAGAAAACCTTCATGTACTTTAGAGACCATTTTTGCGAGGTGAGATCATTCATAATCATATCCTTTTATACTTTCATCCAATTTATTTTTAATCATCCTCGAACAAGAAAAGCTGCGGCAGAAGATTCAATTTCGTTGTTGCACTCGTGTCACTTCGCGTGTTACAATTTGTCTAACACCAGAGGGATGGATTTCAAGAATTTCAGGGAGAGAGCAACGAAAGGAGTCCGAGTTTTGGATGCTATCGGATTGCACAGAATTATGTCATTATCCTGCGATTCTCTACTCTGCAATGCTTGTCTCTAATGGCCAATGGTTAGTTTTATGAAAGCGCAAAATCCGCCTTCTGGCTCCTCTGTTTTCAATCCGGTTTGATACGAAAATTCAAGCCCAATTCATTTAAAATATCTCGAAATCAGATTTCCTGGGGCGGCATGCATGAGCGCTGCGAAGGAGGTCAGGGAGCCGCTCCGCGTCCTCTGTGCGAAGCGTCGAGCCAGAGGTGACCCGAGACACATGCCGTCCCCTTTGTGTAAGGACGCAACCTTACCACACACGGTGAACTCCCCGCCCAACTGTTTTTGTTCAAAATTTTATTAGTGCTTAACTTCGGTCTTTTTTTATTTCTTTTTCACAGTTAATTATTTTTTGAATAATTTTCCCGTTTGGCTTCAAAGTTTCATAGAAATAAAGCCGTTCTAGACAAGGATCAAATAAAAAAAAACGGCTGGTAGGCGTGGGGCTTGCTGTGTGTGTGTGATGAGTTCGCGTCCTAACGTCAAGCCGGCGGGATGTTTTTCGGATCACCTCTGGCTCCACGCTTTGCATGAAGGACGCGGAGCGGCTTCCTGACCATCTTCGCAGCATTCATGCGTGCCGCCCCTGGTCGGCACCTTCCTATTTCGAGCAAAATGTACGGATTACTAATAGTCTGGTTAAATAAGCTGATAAGTCGTCGATTCAGTAGGAGGACGATAAATAATATGTGTCCGAATGAGACTGTCCGCCCACGCGGTCGACGTGCGTGTTGAGGAGCTCTTGTGAAAGCCTTTGTTTTGAAAGTCTCCTCACGAATGCAAGTAGCTGATACGGATATTTCTCTTTTTTTCGCCTAGTATTTCTGCCTATCGATTTGCGTGTCCGGAAACAGCTTTCACGACTGCCGCAAGACACGCACGCTGACCGCGCGGGCGGACAGTCTCATTTGAAGCGACTATACATACTATACATAGCTACGCTTTGAGAAGAACCTGATTTCAAGTGCGTAGATGCAATTAACTCTTGTTTCAAATTTCAAAGGTGGACCAGATTCAAATCAAACTCCATTTCTCACATGTTGGAAGTATTCTCGATTAAGCAAATCTTCATCACCTTGCCGAATCTTGAAGGCAGTGTTAACGATGGGAACAGAAACAACAGTGATCACCTGGAATCCAGAGATCCGAGAGGCTCCCGTAGTTTCGTTTTACGACCCGGAGGGTTATTGACAGCTATTTGTGACTGGTTGGTGGTGCTGGAGCAAACTCACAACTTTTTGCTTCCCTTGTGCCGAAGCCACAATTTTTTGTATTTTAACTTCTCTTCAATCTTGAGAAGAGTATATTCTTGAATTTGTTTTTCATGCTCCATGTTTTTGAACTTATTTGTTATACCTTTAATGTTTCACAGCTCTCAATACATTTCTGGGGTACAAACACCTGTGGCACAAATAGGCGAGAAATAGAAATGGACTTTGAAAAACGCAGCTTGCCGTGCAAACCCGAAAGAACTTCCAAGATTACAGACAAGTTTTTTTGCGACAAAAATCCTGCTGAGACCATGAGGTCCCGGCACGAGTATCCTCAAGCGGCTTGTTGCAACAACAACTTCGGATCTGAGTTTCGTTCATATCAGGAGAGCACACAGCTCAACTCCTTTATGCCATTATCAGCGATATCGAGAGCAGAAGTGAATATTCCTATTCCAGAATAAGTTGTTTATACGTAGACCGCGAGCGAGTGGGTGGGAGCCCTGCTTCTCTTCCCCCATACTCTCTCGTTGCTTGTCCCTCCATGGTCGAAGGAAGTTTCGAGGTCGAACACAACAATGGGGGGAGGTCGTAGAGATCCGGTCCAAAGAAGAAACGTTGTGAATTTGGGGAAGAACTGGTAGAGAACTTTACACTAAATTGTTGCTTGCCAAGTTGATTTCGTGACAGTTTTCGAACATCTACCAAGAATTTCGAACGCCAAAGAAGTGGGGTCGTATCTCCATCGAGATCGGCCACAACGCCCCTCTGAACCAGGCTGCTCTCGCTTCGCACACGCGCGCGGAGGAACAGAGTGAATTCCGCTCTGAAATAGAGGATACATCAATTCAAAACGATTAGAAAAGCTTCCGAGATAGGTGAATGTAGGTAGAATGAATCTGACAAGGGAACCACAATTAGTCATAGTGACGATTCCAAATGAAATGTACTTTTCTAGAACCATTTTCAGACGAGAAGTCCGAATATGCCCATCGCAGCTGCCTAGACCCACTCTGAAAAAGTTATAGGCATTTTTTCTCCGATTTTCGTACTTATTGTACCCTCCGAAAAGCGCATTATTTTTGCGAAAATCCGGAAAAAAAAAAAAAAAAAAGAAAAAGAAAAAAAAAAAGCTGACCTCATAATCGTGTTCAGCGCCCAAAACTACCCCACAAAGCAAAGTTAGGTTGAAGGAACCTTTTCCAAACTTTGCGCAGACCAACAGCGTTTAGGACTTACGGATTTTCGGTTGGGCGTTTATTTATACCAATCAGAGGGCTCGAAGCGTTTTAGAAAAATATTCCAGATTTGACTGAAAATTCGCTTTGGGGGTTATTTGGGCGCTGATCACGAATCTCACACTCATTTATCGATTTTCCGAAGTTTTCGACCGCATTCGTTCACAGATTCCCATCGGGAGAGAATTTGATGGCAAATCGCGACTTTTGACGATTTGCGGAGTGATTCTATGGACTATGTTCAAGTTATTCATCTGGGAGTTATTTGGAGTGCTGAACACGAATCTGATGTCGGTTTATCGATTTTTGACAGCTTACGGTAGATTACGGTGGGTAATCGGTAGTTTGGTCAAAGTCTCAGATTTGTCTCAAAGTTTCTATGTGGGGGTCAGGGATGAGCGGAATAAAAATAAGAAATTTCGGAAATCGGTTTTCAGGTTTCGGAACAAAAAATTTTTTCTCGGGTTTCGGAAATCGGGCGCGAAACGTCTAAAAATGCGCGGAAATGCGGTTTTCGGAACGCGAAACGCGGAAAAATTCAGAGGTCATCTAATGTTTTCTTAGGTCCCAGACGAACCGATATTTTCGCATTCCGAGGTGTTTTCTGCGGTTTTCGGAACGCGAAACGCGGCACTCCGCTCATCCCTGGTGGGGGTTATTCGGGGGTGCTGAATACGAATTCGATGTCCATTTGACGATTCTCGGAATATTGAGGTAGGTTTTGCCTTCCTAAATGGCATGTTACCTACCGTAACCTACAGTAAACCATAAAAATTGGGCAAGCAAACCCCAGATTCGTGTTCAGCACCCCAGATTACCCCTACATACATGCTTTTAGCGAAATTAGGAGAAAAAATTTAAAAACACCCTAAAAATTCCATGGGGGTAGGTACCCTTACTTTGCCGCGAAGCTTCAAAAAACGCTTATAACTTTTTCAGAGTGGGTCTAGGCAGCTGAGATCGGCATATTCGGACTTTTCGTCCAAAAATGGTTCTAGAAAAGTACATTTCATTTGAAATGGCCACTATGACTTATTGTAGTTCCTCTGTGAGTGATTATTAAAAAGTAAAATAATCTTCGTATTTTGAATTGAGTGTTTTCAATCAAATTAAGTCTAATGAACCTTGCTAGCTCATACATTTTCCCCTAGTTTTCACCCTATTTTTTATTCCTCTCTCCTTTTTTTGTTCGACGCGAATTGTAATTGGGCACTAATTTGAGGGGGGAGGACTGAATTAATGCGTATTGTCGAAAATAAGCTCCACGACTACTAATAGAGTGGAAACCGATTTAAGTGAGGCGTCTGCCTGCTCATTGTGGAGCAGAACCGAATGGACTTGCTTGGTCTCGTTTTGACTGCTCGATATGGAGCGTGAAATTACATTAGTGCTTAGTAGCTTTTCCAGCCCCTCTGAGGTGCTTCTCTCTGAAAATACACGGAAGATCTTATTTTGGGTTAAAAAGACATGCCTACATATTCTTTACCACTCTAAAAAAAAGTTTAGACTGGTTTAAACATTACATTCGGAATCGGTTTGATTAAGGTCTGTTTGGCTCACAAGGAGAAGAATTTTAGAAGTAATGCGAGATACAGATCAAATAGAAGTACCTTAAGAGGGTGCCTCACTATAGAAGTGAGAAACTTCTGAAGTGTCTCTGAAGCTATACCCAGGCAGCAACTTTCTAAACTGGGTGAGTCATAGTAGCTGAAATCAAGTTGAACCTACCATTAAAACTCCACTCCGTAAATCAATACAAAAAAGCTGTTTTTATTTGAGATCGATAGCCCCTAGCATTATCTCATCCGGATTGCAAAGTTTTCTAATTAGATTTGTAACAAAAGGTATAAGCCGAAAGGTTTTGTGTAAAGGCACTGTCACGATAAAAATCGTTTTCGAGTTTTCACCCAGAGAGCGAAGTTGTAGAGTTTGACTGATTCATCAGTGAAGAAAGAATCAAGGAAAAACGCTGCGAAACATCAAAAAGTTAGCTCTTCTTTGCCCGAAAACCACATTTCAACGGTGGATCAATTGCGCGGGCATGGGCCTGGAAGTAGACACTGTGTGCAGATGCGCCCCAATGCCTGCGAAAACTCAGCCCCGTCTTCGCGCTCGGTCAGCGTTATGAAAAGCGGACCAAAGCTGTTCCTCCGGAAAACTCGTGACCGCGAGCGGAATGGGCTAGCAGCTAGGCGATGATCTCGTAGCCGATCAAAGCTTCTTTTGGGCTCCGTTTTGTTCGTTCTTTCCCCGTACTGCTCCAATCAGACCCGGCTCTTTCAATTTCCGGTGGAAAACTGGAGACGGAATTTTACCGTGGACACTGCGGCTTTGAAGGCAGTGTCCACGATAAAACCAGTGTCCCGATTTTTGGTGAGAGATCCCGGCAGCTGCGGGGCCTGGCGCAACCCTTAGCGTTGAAAAAACTCAAGAAAAATGAGCTAGGAACGGTCCCCCTACGGCCCCAACTTTGGACACCCGCTTCAGCTCGTCACACACCAGATGCACTTTCCACGTGCCCCACCGACGTGAAGAAATGAATGCCCGAGATTATTAAGATGAGCGATGGTTTTTCCGATCAATAGCCCCGTTCTTCCCTTCATTCTCAACTTACATCGGCTGCAAAAGGCGGAAGTTACAAGCCTCGGACAACTCGTCCAACATACTTTCTAAGCCCAATTTTTGAGGGACCATAACTCCGTTCCTAGAAGGTCTTGTACGACTCCAAAAACATCATGGGAATCAGCATGGGACCGTCTTCGAGATAGGCGGAAAAGCAGAAAAACGATTCTTATCGTGAACACTGCCTTTAAGTGCCAGACCCCTAACGGCCAGCGGTAGCCGACCCTCTGTCTTAGAGCCCAATATTAGCGCAAAGCGTAGTGCACGTCCACGCTGTGACTCATGACGTTTATGGTTCCGAGTCCCATGACGACAACTTTCCCTGCACTTTATGGAGTTTTCATAATTGGGTTCAAAGGCATCGTACGCGCTGAAATCCACTTTTCATTTTTAAGCTCAATCCCTTCCTCGGGCCCTCTGTGTGAGAACGTACAACGAGCTTGGCTGCTGAAAAACGTACCATTGTGAGCATGGAGAGGAAGTGTGGAAAAGTAAGGAAATCCGTCAAAGAATACGGCCAGCCATTCTTCCGTCAGTCATTTGGCTTTTTCGCAATATTTGAGCAGAACGTCGTCGTGTCGTTAAGTACAGGGCATTGCCACTGTACGCTGACGCACCGTCCGGACGAAAGTGGCATTGTCGATCTGGAAATTTCTCGTCACACAACGAGCGATTGCTTCCAACGCTGCGCCAATGGACGGGTGTAGAACTGTTCCTTGCGCCCTCCGATGTAACTTATCCCGAGTCATGCCGGCGCGGAAATTCAAATGATTTCGAAAGTTTTTTAAACGTTTTTCTTGAAAGACGTTGACGTTTTGAGCGGGCTTTTGGATACCTTCAGTCACTATAGAGGGGCTAACAACCACAAAAACGCTTAAAAACGAAACATGGTGGTTTTCAGCGCGTACGATGCAGCTTTAAATTTATTCCCTAAATGCTATTTGTGAGGATTTTACGGATATACCGGCAATAAGTTGCGGCAGGGAAATGATCTTAACGTACCGTAATAATAAAAGAGTGCAGTACTTTGAGCTTCGGGGGCGTCCTGCTCCGCGCGCGTTGTCGCGTCGCGGGTCAGCGGCAGCGAACAGTTCGGCGAGGGCTCGCACTCCGGGAAAAGAATGAAGTGGAGAAGAAATGATTACCTCTCAGAAAAGTCGATGAGTAGTGCTATGGGAACGGATGAATGTTGCAATAGGCTGAACTGGAACGGTGAGCTGATCCAGGCCGCGACCGCCCGCAAGAACAGGTCCGGCCCCAAAGCTCCATACCGGCATCCGCAATACAGCAACAACCCAAAACCGACAAAGGACCATCATAGTATTCGTGTTCAGCTCCCTAAATAAACCTCTGTACAAGGTCTGTTCGAGAAATTTTTCGACGTTTCTGTGAACGGATGGGAGGAATATGTTGCAAGTAGGCTGAACTGGAAACGGTGAGGCTGATCCAGGCCGCGACCGCCCGCCAGAACAGGTCCGGCCCTTAAAGCTCCATACCGGTATCCGTAATACAGCAACGCCAACTCAAAACTGACAAAAGGACCATCCCACTTAGTATTCGTGTTCAGCTCCCTAAATAAACCTCTGTACAAGGTTCGTTCGAGAAATTTTTTCGACGTCTGTGTAGAATCCCATAAAGGGGACTTCCTTGGCTCCTATGGATATTGTAGATTGCCGGAATTTGAGAAAAAAATCTCCCAGGGTTTTCCAAAAAAAGGTTGGGGCACCCAACAGGCAACATTTGAGGTGCTCGGAAAGAATCTTCCGGTTTTGACTCAAAACATCTATTTGGGGTCATTAGGGTGCTGAACCCAAATATGGGGTCTTTTTGTCTACATTCGGAGGTTTACGGTACGTTACGGCTGGCACAATGCCTTGTAGGGTGGAACTCACCTGAAAAGCAGGGTTCGCGATAAAAACAATTTCCGAGCTCTCATCTCGGAAAAAAGGTCTGGTAATCACAAACGTAAAAATAAATGGAAAAAAGAGAAAATTTGCAGGGAAAACGCACAAAAACTAGCTTGGACGGCTAATTACCGGTGTCGACCAGCCCCCCAACAAACGCTTCTCGTGGCTCTCAGACACAGAACAGCGTCGAAGAAACGGGACGAATAGCTGCAAAAGACGGAAGTTGCAAGCCTCGGACAACTCGTCCAGCATGCTTCTCTAGCTGAATTTTTGAGGGACCGTAACTCCGTTCCCAGAAGGTCTTGTACGAATCCAGAGACATCATTGGAATCAGAATGGTACCGTTTTCAAGATAGTCAATAAAACAGAAAAGAAATTCCCATCGTGGACACTGCCTTTAACGAGATTTCAATGAATGCTTGCTCATTTGTCATTTATTTTGCTCTTAGAGTGGCCACCTTTAAAAGCAAAATGAAAGACTTCAAAACAGGCTTTTATAGAAATCTCGAAAAAAAAAATAAGAAAATAAACGGGGCAGGGAGGACACCTAGCGATACTGTGCTTATCTGGGCCAAATTCCGATTCCCGCAATTGCGTTTCGACACTTTGCGGCTGCACGCTCCCCAGTCAGAAAGGCTTCCGGCGCCGCAGCCCGCTGATCTGCTGGCTCTAGGTGTGTTTGAAACACGGAAACTAAGAAAATTTGGGAAAATTGTATAAAAAGCCACATCGAGTCGGCTTTGGTGGTGGAAACCGGACTGACTCGAGCGCGTGCGGCCGCAGAAGGCGTGTCGATGCACGCAATCGTGGACCAGGCCGGCCAGATAAGCACAGTAGCTGTGCTGTTCTGGGCCAAATCCGGCCTCAATCGCGTTTCGACACGCCTTGCGGCCGCACGCCCTCGAGTCAGAAAGAAGCTCGCAGCCGCAGCCGCTGATCTGCTGGCCTCAGGTGTTTTGGAAACCGGAAACTAAGAAAATTTGGAGAAATATTGTATAAAAAGCCACATCGAGTCGGCTGTAGGTGGAAACCGACTGACTCGAGCGCGCCGCAAAGCGTCGATACGCAATCGTGGACCGGAATTCGGCCCAGATAAGGGTATTGTAGAAGTGCTCAGCGTTTTTCTTCTCTATTTTTTACTAATTTTCACTTTTGCGATGGCCAGATCTACCTTCTTGAGGAAGGATAGCACAACAAAGATTTTATCGAGTATCGAAAATCGACAATCGCACTCCCAGAGTCGTGCTCAGCTCTTCAAATAACCCACAAGTTTTGAGCAGAAAGGTTTTGCCAAAATCTGAGGCTTTGATCCAACTACTGTATGCTCCACTGTAATCTATCAAGAATCTGTGATGAGGCCACATATTCGTGCTCGAAACTCCAGAAAAGCCTTTACGGAAACATTCTCTGAAGAAAATCTGGTTATAGTGATTTCCGGAAAGGTCGTCAAAGAGCCCCATTTGGTGTCGCAAAATATTCCTCAGTGTTATTTCAAGCTTCAGGAAATTAAAAATTCGACCAGTTATATTTTCTTTGGGTGAGTTATCAGCAAAACCCGGCATTTAGATTCGAAGATAGCAAACCAGACCTGACAATATCCATCACCTTTCTGAATCCGGAGA
This sequence comes from Aplectana chamaeleonis, assembly GCA_029168955.1. NCBI lineage: Eukaryota > Metazoa > Nematoda > Chromadorea > Rhabditida > Cosmocercidae > Aplectana > Aplectana chamaeleonis. Next base: position 78,623 of record JAPDOI010001800.1, on the reverse strand, counting down.
AAAAGCCTTAGAGAAATATTACTCACATGTAATGACTAATGTTGAAAATTCTACTAGGCGATGGGTTTGTGTACTTTTGACCACTAAAAACAATGCTTATCTTGAACACCCTTAGTTCCTCTTGGAATATGGGGTATCCGCCGTATTGCTTAGTATTTCACGGGCCGGTAGCTTTGAATGCCCCATTCTTGTCCATCCCTGCTCGGCCATGCGTCACAACAAGCAAACATCATGATTGTTTTCAGACCGCCGAGATCAGGAAGTCAGCACACTAGGAGTTCATATACCTACAGCACTTTCATCTACTTTTTAGGTGCTGTGAGGCTGTTATTCGCCATCCATTTCCCCCGTCAAGACCTTGAGTGAGAGAGTGTTGTTTTCAGTGGCTGCTTGCTGGAGAAGGAGGCGGTCCGTGTTCACTTTCCTTTTGAAGCGCGTGGAAGGTTCCCCTGTGCTGACGTGCTGAGTCCACGTCGACTTCGAGAATGCAGAATCTGATACTGATTCTTCTACTGAGCGTCATATTCGGCCGCACAGGTACTATAAAACAGCTGTTTCTCCTGCACACATTGCTATTTCTCATATTCACTGTTCAGCTTTTGATAGCAGGTTTGTCTTTTGAAATAGTTCATATCTGTTACTTTATTATTTTTCAATAATTGATTAGGAAAGTTCTAATTTCCTCTTTCTCGGCTCCATCTAAAGTACACCATTTCAAAATTATGGGATGCCTAATGTGAAACATTCATCAAATTTCGCCAGTCATCTATCACAATTTGTCCGCTATGACCCGATACTGAATGAATTGCCTGCGATCCAGCGGAGTTAATAGGAAAGTCATTTGGGTGGGAATTCGAATACTGTTGCTATTTTTACACAAGGTGCTAACTTGATTGCAAAACGCTTGGCTCCGGGTGAGATTGAACCAGCACCCAGGTCTACAACTGTTAGATAGTCTCTGACGGTGTACCTGTTTCATCCTGTTATGAGAAATAGAGTATGGTTTCTGGAGTGAAGAACACATGTTTCCGAGAGCTATTTAGTCTGACGCATGGACCAGGCGGCTGGCCGTGAGGCGTTTGCGGCTTCACCGGAAACGGAAGTTTCGATCGCGCGCGGCGATCTTCCGTCGCAACTCCGTCCACTCGTCAGACTAAATTGAATGCGAGAACCCTACAGTGCCTCAGCATTGTTCGCGCTGAAATATGACTGTAGAGTTTATCTCGCTAAAATCGACGAAAGTTCGCAAAACCTCCCATAGTGAAACCAAACAATCATATAACTCGTGATGCAGTCTTAAGAAACAAATTGCACGATAGCCATTTTCGGACGAAAGGTCGGAATAATACTTTGGCAGCCTGCCTAGACCCACTCTGAAAGAAGCTGGGGTTCGCTTGTCGAAATTTTAAGGTTTACTGTAGGTTACGGTAGGTAACATGCCATTTAGGAGGCAAAACCTACCTTAATAATTCGAGAATCGACAAATGGACATCGAATTCGTATTCAGCACCCCAAATAACCCCCACATAGAAACTTTGAGACAAATCTGAGACTTTGACCAAACTACCGTATACCCACCGTAATCTACCGTAAGCTGTCAAAAATCGATAAACTGACATCAGATTCGTGTTGAGCACTCCAAATAACCCCCAGAAGAACGATTTGAGCCACATCTGTCGCCACATTCCGGAAATCGTCAAAAGTCGATTTTGCCGTCAATTTTTTCTGCCGGTGGGAAGCTTTGAACAAATTTAGTCGAAAACTTTGGAAAAACGACAAATGAACCTCAGATTCGTGATCAGCACCCCAAATAACCCCCCAGGGCGAATTTTAAGTCAAATCTGGAATATTTTTCTAAAACGCTTCGAGAGCCCTCTAATTGGTATAAATAAACGCCCAACCGAAAATCCGTACAAGTCCAAAACGCTGTCAGTCTGCGCAAAGTTTGGAAAATGTTCCTTCACCCAAACTTTGCCTAGGGGGGTAGTTTTGGGCGCTGAACACGATTATGAGGTCCGTTCCTGGATTTTCGTAATAATAATGCCTTTTTTGGAGGGTACAATAGGTACGAAAATCAGAGAAAAAAATGCCTATAACTTCTTTCAGAGTGGGTCTAGACAGCTGCGATGAGCATACTCGGACTTTTCGTTCGAAAGTGGTTCTAGAAAAGAGCATTTCATTTGGAATGGTTACTATGACTTATAGTGGTTCGCTTTTCAGACCACCGGAAGCGATGTGGCGCAGAGGCAGGGGTCTAGTCTTTCACCCAGTGGCTCATTTGTTCGATCCCCATATGATTTTTTTTGCATTCTGTTGGAGTTATTGTTTTCAAGATCTGGGAGCATTTCTCAATGACTGCACCTTCCTTTAAGACTCTTCAGAAAACATTTCAAGTGGACCTCACGTGAAGAATCTTGTCTCCGAACCAAGTTGTGACGGGTTTCCTGTTGGGCGGAAAGGTAAAATCTGCAAATTTTAAGGGTTTACAGGAAGATTGTTATCTTTCCGAAAATCCTTCCTGGGGGTGATTCGGGTTCCTGAGCAATAAACTGAGATCTGCTTTTCGAAATTTCAAGGCTTACTGTGAACTACAATTCATATAACGCTATTTAACGTCGGCATGCATCCTAATGAGACATTGCGTTCACTATAGAAGGTTGGCGCAAACTTGGTGCCATATGCTATAACATAGGTGCACCGAGTCTCCAATGGGGAACGCAAAGTCTCATTATGATACATGCCGATGTTATTTAGCGTAGCCTACCATTGCATTTCGAAAATCAATGAACGGACTCCGAATTCGTGTTCAAAACCCCAGAAAGCCCTAACAGAAAAGATTTGAGTCAAATCTGAGACAGCTACCAAACTACGGTATACGCACCGTAACTTAGCGTAATCTATCAAAAATTGATAAACGAACTTCAGATTCGAAATACAGAAAAGCTATCATAGGGCTTTGAAAATCCCCAAAGGACGTATTTTGCCTCGAAAACTTTTCCTGGTGAGGGTCTTTGTCACGAACTTGACGAAATTCCCCTTAAATTGACAATCGGACCTCAGTCTCGTGTTCGGGGCCTCAGTTCAAAAGTTCTGAGCCGAATCCAACACAATTCCTCTGAACACACTGAAAATTATTTTTGGTCCAATGTAGTACGACCTATACCCAGAAACGGCGAAAAAAAAAGCCCCAAAGCGAAACTGGCAATCTAAACTCATCAGTTTTTTGTTGGTGGAGGGGTGTAGTGCCTGACGACATTCCAGTAACTTGTATTCATGTTATACTCAGAAGTTTTGAATCAAGTTAAATGTTACTTTTGAGTAAGTGACGTGACGTCTCCATTCAACTTACTCTCATGTCACATGTAACTTAAGGTGCGTTCGAATCAGAATGGCGGCCTATGCGGCCGGCGTGCTTGGCAGGCGGCCGCCGCGTTCGCCGCTCTCGGACGAGCATGCGAGAAGTCCCCACCGCAATCGACTACGAACGAGGCCGGCACCGGCTGGCAGCAAGCACTGCGCCGATCAATCAGCTCTGCTGACGGGGGGGGGGGAGAGAAGACTGCCGTCGTTGAAATCCAACACTCGTCCGAGGGCGGCACATGCGACGGCCGCCTGCCAAGCTCGCCGACCGCGTGGGCCGCCATTCTCATTCGGTCACACTTTACTAAATGTCGCAAGTAACTTACTTTTATGTCACTAGTAACTTACTTCTAGTATACAAGTAACTTACACAGAAGTAACATTTAACTTACTCTTCAGATGCAGGTGACACTGGTGTGCGACAATCACACACCCCTGATGCGTGATCTTCGCGGTCCACGGCAAAGACAGCCCCGCCTCTGTTCACTACAAGGGCCTAATCTTCGCCAAGGTCTGCGGCGAGGAACCACCCTCCCCGAGAACCGCGGCGAAAGCCGCCCCCCCCAGCTATCCCCTCAGCGGTCAGAATTATGCTGGCCTCCGGAGAGCGACTCGAAGTCGCCTTCCAGGGCCGGCATCAGAATGCCGAATGAGGACTCGAGTGAGGTGAGGCGCCTTATATACCGGCTGTACACGTGTTAAGCAAGTTACGACGTGACCATCCACTTGCGAGGATTGACGGGCCAATGTAAGTTACTTGCGAGATTCAAAAGTCACAAGTATCATGGTTATGCCCATGTAAGTTACTTGCGAGTCCCAACCTCGCAAGTAACTTAAAAAACTCAGATAAGCCACAAGTAACTTGATTTTGCCCGGATATCTCGCAAGTAACTTGATTCGAAACTTCTGAGTATAACACAAATATAGTTTTTCAGTTTTCACAGATATAGTGAAAACGGAAAATTACTTTAAAACGAGATGGCAAGAAATTAATTCTAGGCCTACGTATTGTCGAAAGTTGCCTATTTTTTGACCGATGATCTCCGAAGGATTATCAGAGTGGCTGTGAATAACAATGATTCAGCTTTCACAATAAAGAAGTTTCACGCTAGGGCTGCTTCATTAGGCGCTATTTACACAGGAACGATTCTTAGTATGAAAAATTAACCATGTGAAGTTTTTTTCTGCATCTAGGGATAACGAATAATTTTAGAGTCATTTTTCTCAGAGAAAATCGCCTATTGTTAATTCCTATAGCCAATACGCGTATTCTGTGACTGGAAAGAGTCACAGCTTAAGCGCGCGCACGCACGCAGTCGACAGCCGACCTCTTACTTTGTGCCTAAATTCACATCACTCAGCTCAATATAAGAGAGACACAATAAGAGATGAAAAATTGAATTAACCGATAGGGGTAATATTAGAAAGGAAATGAAAACAAAGTATACTGGAGTATACGTGAGCAGTCCTTGTATGTAGTTACGTGCCCAAAAGGCTGCTATGCTGAAACATTATTGATTTAGGCATTATCCAGGACCAAACCTCGCCAACAGATTGCTCTTCCGGCTCATGAAGTCGGAAGAATAAAAAGATGAAAGTCTTAGGTCCCAAACTTCTAAATAGTTTCACCATAGCAAAATGTGAGACTCACGAGTATCACAAAACGGGGATGTGGTCTCAGTTCACCAAAAATGGAGGATGTTAACTCGCCTTCCATTTTTGAAACATCGGATGTTCAATTATAAGCAAAATAGTCTCGAGTGGAAGTCATTTGCAAAGAACACAGACAACTCTTTCGCATTCTTTCGCATTAGAGGCTTGAGTCTGTTTTAAACAGAAAAATACAAAGGTGTGGCTGGCATACATTGGTCCCCTACTGGCCCATATTAAAGCAATCTAAGCGATTGGCTCGGTATGCATTAGCATTAGTTACCCCGTTAGCAATAGATTCGTCACTGCCGCCAATAGAAAACCAACAACTTGGCAGGAATGACTGATGGATATGTGAATGGCGGCAGTGTCTTATCGATTGCTTACGAGGTCCACGACGCATACCGGGGTCGGCCAAAAAAACGCGTCGGGTCAGTGTAGAGGACCAGTGGCCGGACCATGAGTTTGTGCGCTCGGTTATAAACAGAGTATACTGGATTTTACAACGCGCTGAGGTCAAAAGACATCTGTATCCTTTGAACGGAGCCTATGTATGTGGGTGAAAGTTTTTTTTAATCAATTTTTCAGATACGAAAAAATTGCTAAGAGAACTTTCACTTTTTAAACCCCCTCAGAATATATGTGCTTGCAAACAGGGCACCAGTTGGACGACAATCGAAAAGTCAAAATAGGTACCTTTTTATTTATTTATTTTATTTATTTATTTGACATTCAAAGTAAACTAGAGAATACGTAAACAGTCTAGCCTTTATGTGCGTGGGCTTATATACCTCTTTATTAAATCATTTAATGAAATCATCAGTGGCTTGATTACTACCTTACTGCCTATGGTTTAAAAAACTAGGATATACTACACCTGATCACTACACCTGATATTTATTTATGTATTTATTTATTTATTTATTTATTTATTTATGTATTTATTTATTTATTTATTTATTTATTTATTTTATTTATTTATATCATTTATTTATTTATTTATTTATTTCATTTATTTATTAATTATTTATTTATTTCCTTATTTATCATCTTTCTAAAACATCCCATGGAGAGACCTCCTCCATCTATGTAGCACATAGGATCTATTCCCTCTGCAGGATTGAGGCTTGTTCCTCAGGGAATTCCATCGCTAACCGCTGATTGATCAAATTGTTAGGCAGGCCATTGACCGATAGTAGATGAAACTTCTGAAATTGAATCTGTGGGATCGTGGCTTGATTACCTTTTTTTGCCAATGGTTTTAAAAAGCTAGGGATATGCTACTCCTGATTCGCTTCACACGAAAGGATAGGGGCCATAGGGGTTAAGTATATTACCATGCATCTATGAAAATATACAGAGCAAATAACCCCGTTGGAATTCACATTTTCACCTCTTCTGGAGGATTCTTTGCACAGGATCAACACTGTCGGTTTAATCAGCCCCCCGAAAACCCAACCTTGATTGTTTTAGGGAACCATTTTCATTCACTAATTATTTAAGAAGTGTAAGGAGTGTAAACCTTGATTTCTCATCGTCTTCAAAATGCTGGAGCCATAAACATGACATTAATCCATTCTAAATTGAAAAAATGCATACATGCAGCTGACACGGATCAAGCACAAAGAGATCACTTTGCGTTCCTTATTGCGTTATGGCGCAAACTCGGTGCGCGTATGGCACATGCCATGCGTGCACCGGCGAGATGCGCTGCTCGATTAACTCGATCGTGACCCCGAAGACGCACGCCTTGACCGCGTTGGCGGACATTCTCATTCAAACACAATTAAGGTCCCGACTATTAGAAGTTTTCTTCGCTGCAGGCAAACGGTTTCAGCCTAGAAAACTGATCCACTGGCACTATGCGTGTCTCCTGTTTTTCGGCTAGTCAGGTCAGGAATTTACACCGTTTCTTTCTTCTCTTTATTTTTCTTCTGCCAACCGTCATCGCAACCTTTGCCAATAACGCGATCCGCCTGCCACCGCTTTGATATGCCAGCGATCCGCCCGCTCAAATTTTACACGGTGAAACTTGTATCAATCTTTGACGAGATCATTTCTGGTATCAGTATCATGCTTCAGAGCTAAACAAACCGAAGGGTTTGTTTTTACCAGAATGCTCACTCGGCATTTTCGAGGCCGATCCTGGAAGGTGATTTCAAGTCACGCCTTTGAAGGGTCACTCAGGAGCCGGAGAATAATTTTGGCCGTTGAGGGATGGTCACACGGCTAAGGGGAAGTTGGCCCGCACAAGACGACCATGTGGTGGGAACCATCGCGGAATAACTCACATGTGGCATCGAGGGCGAGATCGCTGGCTAATGGCGGGTGCGGATCGCTGGCTAGTGGCGGGCGGATCGGCTGGCTACTTGGCTACTCAAGACACCCACTGTCTGAGTAGCGCTTTTCTTATTCAATCAAGGTGGAATTCAGATCCATTTATTCATCTCAAGAGTCAACTTTATCATGAATATCTTTCTACCTTTATCGTTGCTGATTTATCGTAAGGAACGAACTTGAGGGTTGTAGAAGTCTAGGCCTTGTGTTTTGCCTTGTTTTTTCCAATAACAACCAGATAATAAAAATTTTTATAACAAATTCTGTTTGCCTATATTTTCGTGATTTCTTTGATTCTCTGCAGCCGAGACAAGATATTGTTTCCTGGTTCCCATATGATTAATGAATAGCTTGCACCCAGCAAGACGACAAAACAATCAACTGCTGTAGAGTAGGTGAGAATTTCTATATAGAGCGGCAATTGAGATCCAAAGTAAAATGTAGGGTTAATGGAGAGAAATCGCTGCAAAACTCTCAGATACCGAATAAGAACTGTTCAAATTCTTCTCTAAAATATTTAATTACACCTGTTTAGGTATGTGTTTCAGGAGGAGACTGCAGACACTAGCTTATCAAAACGTCTAATGTCGGAAATGGTTTTTCACTCCAGAAGAATGACTAAGTAAGTAACTTTGTTTTTTCTGTAAGAGGAGCCAATGCACACATGTTTTGGATGTTAGAATCTTTTTGCAATGAGAGATTATTCGAAAAATTCGGCAACGCTGTTACTCTGATGAGAAAAAGACACAGGACAATTTTATACGATATCTTGTGGGCAGGTGATGACGAATGGGCTGGCTGGTCCACGATCTTTTCACCCATTTCTGCTCGTTTTTTCGCCCTACTTTCATTCTTACTCTTCTTTTGAGGGACTCTTAGGTTTATTAAGCTTTTTGGCAAAAAAACTTTTTCATCGTGAACACTGCCTTTGATATGAATTGTTATGGTGCGTCAGCTCTTCGTGGTAATCAACGCCATCCAATCAAAGTGGAAATGGACACTCATGGCTTAAAGGCAATGTTCACGATAGAAATCGTGTTTTCCACCCTATCTTTAAAACGGTCCCATGCTGATTCCAATGATGTCTCTGGAATCACTTGCACACGACCTTCTGGGAACGGAGTTATGGTCCTCAAAGATTGAGCTATGGAAACATGGTGGACGAGATTGTCCGAGGCTTGTAACTTCTCCGTCTTTTGCAGCCGATGCATGCGAGCTGACCTGAGTAAAGAAGGCAGAACTTGAGAATGAAGGGGAAGAACAGGGCTGTTGATCAGGAAACTCATCGCTCATCCTCCTACAATCAGAGCATTCATTTGTTCACGCTCGGTGGGCGTGAGAAAAAGTGCATCCTGGGTGTGACGATCTGACGGGTGTCCAACTTTGGAGCCGTAGGGAACGTTCCAGAAGCTCAATTTTCTTAGTTTTTTGCGGGCGTTAGGGTTGAGGTAGGCCCCGCAGCTGCCGCCGATTCCGACCAAAAATCAGACATGGTTTTTATCGTTGGACACTGCCTTAAAGGCACTGGACACCAAAAAATTAATTTCTAGATTTTATGCTCATCTTGGAGAAGAGTCACACTTTGGTGATGATCACAGTGCCATTATCTCTAAATCGTCCAAGACCCTTTAGACACGGAGTTATGTGGCTCCATGAAGATGCCAAGATTTTCAGGAGAAAAAATTGGTGGACGAGATTGTCTCAGGCCTGTATTTTCTCTTCATTGTTCCGCAATCGTTGAGGCGAGTGCAAGCTGTAGGATAAGGAGACAGCCTCCGGCAGTGTGGACTGGAAGAACGACGACTTGTTAGATTTCATCCATCCATGTAGCCGCCGCTATCGAGTTCGAAAATCTGTTGGGGGGTCGGGCCTGTGGTGGTGAGCGAAGGGGTCGGGCCTGTGGTGGTCGCTTATATCTCAAGCTTATTTGGAGGAATTGAGATCTCTGCATTTCTGGCACGTGTTTATACAGGAGGTGTCTTCTACACAATTAGATGAAAATTTCAAAATTCATATCTGAGGTGCTTCTGTGTTTTAAAGGCAAAGCGTACACGCTCGCTGCAAAGAGCGTTGAGATAACTACATTGGTGGGGTTGTACGGGCCCTCGAAAGAGCCCTCAATGAAGTTCGGAGAGCTGAAAACGAGTTAAAAATGACCGTATTTGAGCCGTATTGAGTCCACCAAAATCATCCCTTTCTCCCACTTCCCATCGATACAGGCTCCGCCCCTCAATATTTTGTCAATGTTCAATGCTCGATTACAGGTCATTTTAAGATGTTTTTACGCTTCTAACGTCGTTAGCGTTCCAGAAAGGGTCGTACGAATACACTGGCGTCGTAATCCCAACAAATTTGCCGCTAGCTCCCTTATTTCAGCCAATGCCAGTAAAACTCTGTCCACTTCTAAGGCCAATGTTGAACAAATCGTTATATCTTCATTTCAGTTGATTTTTTTTTCCGGTTTTTTCGTTATCTCATGACGATATTCAACAGCTCCAGATAACTCGATTCATTCCATAAAAATTGATATCATTTTTAGAGCGTGTATGCTGCCGATTTGGGTTTCCGGTTTCTGACGTGCACGTCAAAGATCAACACTGGACCTCCGTCAGACTTCCTTGTAGACGAATGCTCTCGCTCCTTCCTGATGTCATGCCAGAACAGCTGTCCTCATGATCCAACGAGGTGGCACTTCCTGAAAGTCACTAGAACGTAATGACCAATATATATTTTTGCACACATTCGAAGTACAACTCTGTTCAGGCTGTTCAACTTTCTCGAGTCAGTTGTCATGTGTGACTGACTGCGAGAAATGTGAGCCTCAACCTGCACATCTCCTTAAAGGCAGTGTTCACGATAATCTTAAATTTTGAGATTAATAGCTAAATCGATTGTTTGGCCCCCGGTTAGAACGCAAGTGACGAAGGATTCGAGAAAAACGCAACAGAAGGTCACGAAATCCTTTACTCTCACGCCACCTCTTTACTCTCACAGGAACTGTTCGTTGTGACAATGAAATCATTTGTGGACCCGTCCTTTACAATTATTTGCTTTCTGTTGCTCCGTTCTTTTCTGCGGACCCTAACTAGTAGTAATTTGCCTACAGAATAATTCTTCCATTTTCGACTGATCCCATTTCTTTCCCCCGTGACAAACCTTCCATAGTGAACATGTGAATACTAAATGGACAACTTAGTCCAGGCCAGAGATTAAAGTCACTGAAATATGACGTTTGGTGTTGTTTCTTCGTAATTTCAGTATTCACTTGGTGGCCTAACGTATTGTTTTTTTGAGGAAACCGGGAACGAACTCAGAACTGAAAATCATCTGCTGGTACTGCAGCTAAAGGCAGTTAATTTAGAAATATACTATCAGCCTCTTTTTCGAATGCGTTTTTCTTGCCAACCTGTTTTTGTGTGAGACTTCTTCTTTACAATTGTGGGTGGCTTTTCGTCCTTCTTAGCCTCTCGAACAAGCCATCCCTCGATATCTCATCACAACTCAATCAGTATTTGTGAGCACTGCCTTTAAAGGCAGTTAATTTAGAATGCTGCTATCCCAAAGCCTCTTTTTTCGAATGCGTTTTCTTCTTCTGTTTTGTGTGAGACTTCTTCTTACCAATTTATGGGTGAGCTTTCGTCGCCCTAACGACTTTCTCGAACCTAGAAGCATCCCTCGATATCTATTACAACTCAATCAAATTTTTAACAATTGTAAAAGACAGTGTTCACTTAAAGACAGCATACACGCTCAAAAATGATATCAATTTCATGGGATGAATCGAAGGTCTGAAGCTGTTGATATTCAGAGATAGCGAAAAAAATCCAACAAAAATCAATTGAAATGAAGATATAACGGTTCGTTCTAGATTGGCCTAGAAGTGGACGAGCTTTACCGCTTTAGCTGAAATAGCGGAGCTACTTCAGAATTTAATTGAGATAACGAAGCTAATCTTCACTCTTACGGCCGTTTCTGGAACTCTTACGAGGTTAAATTGTAAAAATAGCCAAAATGACCGTAATCGATCATTTCAACATTTGTATTGAGGAGACGTAGCCCGTATCGATGGGCGGAGAAAGGTTGATTTTGTGACTCAATACGGCCTCAAAATAAGGTCATTTTAACTTGTTTTCAACTCTCCCGACTTCAAATGAGGAGCTCTTAAGACGTACATTCTAGGGTCTGCATGACCCCACTAATGCAGTTATCTCAACAACTTTTGCGAGCGTGTTACTTTAAAGGCAGTGGTCGCGATCAAATATGCTTTTGACGTCTTTTTTTCTCTGTGAACCCTTTTCTGGATCCCTCATTGTAGTAGGACCTATGAGAAAAATCTGCCTGAAAGAGCCACTGTTTTAGGCCAAATTCTGAAGCCTAAACTTTCTTTGTCTTTTTGATGGTGGGCGAGTTCCACTCGCACATCAATATCGGCAGCAAATGACCTCTTATATCAAGAAAATCAGCTGGCTTGAAAATGGATTTCAATCAATGAACCTTCGGATTTATGTACACATCTAGTCAAAAACATTGACTGAAATGCTTTTTTTCATTGTTCAACTGTTTTATTAGATAAACTTGCATTTATTTCTTCCTCTGAATGTTGACGATTTTTGACTGCTCGGCATGAGACTGCGATCTTTTTCGTCGGCGCTGTGCACGTGTGCACGAACTGGCATCTTCAGGCCTTAGAATCTCTATTTCTAGCCCGTTTTTCACCGCGCTACCTTCATAGTTTTTCAGCTGTTTTTGATCTAAGCTGATTTTTGTAGTTTTTTCGATAACGTTTCTCAGCGTGACCACTGCCTTTAAGGCACAGGACACCCAGGAAATTATTTTTGCAGATTTTAGGCTTATCTTGGAGAGAGTCACACGCTGATCACAGTGGTATCTCTGAAATCGTCCAAGACCGCCTGCGTACGGAGTTATGGCTCGTTAAAGATGCCTAGAATTTGAGGGTGGAAAATTGGTGGACGAGTTGCCTCAGGCCTGTATTTCTTTTCGTTCGCTACCGTTGCCTGAGAGAAAGCCAGGATAAGGATACAGTCCGTAATAATGGGCTGAAGAAGCGATCGACTTGTTGGAATTCATCCATCCATCGAGCCGCTATCGAGGTCAACGAAAATTCTATGCATTCAGAAATTCGGGCCTGTGCCAGTGGTAGAGCGAAGGGGTCCGGGCCTTTGGTGGTCGTTTATATCTCGCTTATTTTGGAGAGAATTTAGATCTCGCATTTGGCGATGTTATATTGCAGAAGGGTCTTCTACACGATTACTATGAAAATCTCAAAATTCATATCTGTAGGATGGTCTACTGTGCCTTTTAAAGGCAAGTGTTCACGATGATTTTCGTCGCCGAGTTTCCACACAAAAACAGTGCGTCAGACACTCCATGTGTTACCAAAATTACGAAGAAATGGCGAGAAACGCAATGAAACGTCTTATTTATTATTTCAGTGACATTATTCCGCAGCAAACTGATTAGTTGTTCGCGCTTGGGTGAGCATGTTCATGGTGGTTGTCACACCGGTGGAAGAATTGGGTCAATCGAAAATAGAAAAATATTTCTACCTTGCAAAGCAGGATTAGTTAGGGCCCTAAGGAGAGAACGGGATGCAATAGCTTGAGTAGAGAATCGCAAGGGACGGGTCCACAAAACATTTTATTGTCACAGCAAACACTTTCTGTGATACTTAAGAGGCAGGGTGATACTTAAAGGCACAAACCGACCCCAGAAGCGAAATTTTGTTTTCCTGCTTATCTTGAAGAGAATTTTATGCTAATCATAAAAGTGTCTCCAAATCGCTCAGAAGTCCTTACGAGCGGAGTTATGGCCCCTCAAAGATTCTGCATTTGAACTTCAAGAAGTTCGCGGACGAGTTGTCTCGAGCCTGTCTTTTCTCGTTATTCGCACCCATCGTTTTGAAGCAGGTCACCAAATAGAGCCAGACCGAAAACAAATGGAAGAACATAGATTCGGAACAAAATCGATCGCGCTTCTCTTCCTATTTAATGTGCATCCTAGAGCTTTGGTAGTGCGGGCGTTACCCATTTTTTCTTAAATGGGGGCGAGGTCGACTTTTTCCTTGCTTTTTCTCCGCTGTTGAACGGTGAGATTCAGCAGCAGGGTTGCTATGCACGGCGACCGGCGTATAATATCAAAAGTTACCCCTGACTGAGCCTGGACTGTGGCGCCAAAGGCAGCGTGTATTCACTCTATGTAACCGTGGTTGGGGATGTAATAAGATCAGATCGATTCTGGTGTAAAACATGATGTCTACGCGTTTTGAAGCGCCAAGAAACGACCCACATTACCATTACAGGAGTAGCAAGTCTGTATCCAGACAAATGCGCGCCCCTGTATTTTATCTCCTCCAACACCAGGATTATTAGACCACACTTATCAGATATTGTGTGGTTCATTATCAAACAATCCGCCAACAGTACCAAACGTTGAAGATGGCTAACTGACAGCAGGTTTGTTGCAAATGTAATCTATGGGGAAAGTACTAAATCTATGTTGGAAATAAACTTGATATGGTCTTACATGGCCTTTTAGGTCATTTGGACATTTCAAATCATTGACGTTGCAATCAAATATACCATTCTATTTACGTAGTTATTCCAGTCACGTTTACGAGCGTGTATGCTGCCTTTGAGGATTTCGTGTACTTCTGGTAGGTTTTTCTCAATTTCTTTGTCGTTTTAGTTCTACCCGGGGGCCATTTAATCAATATAATAATAATCTCAGGCTTAGTGATTATCGCTGAGACACTGCCTTTAAAATCATGATGCCTTTCTCCAAAAGACGTGATATGGAACCTACAAAATAATTTGCGATTTAATTCCCACACCATGTCGGTAATGTCGGATAGAATGGCATTTACAATGTGGAGTTTTTCCCGACGAGTAGACAGCCTGCCAACTTGGCAGCATTAGTAATATACTCACCGTTGGCGCCGGAAGGTTGTCAGATTCGGAGTTGATTGATGAATCTGATAAATATCTAGAAAAGCAATAGCTGAAAATGTTCAGAAGCTTGTTTTGAAGGAGTTTCGCTATCCAGTTCGAAGAAATTTCAGTGGACATATTATGGCATTTAAGCATAATGTTCCATGGTTTCTACACTCTACACGACGTTGTCTAATAACACTGAATGAGATTTTCAGTACGAGCAGAAGTCGTTTAAAGGGAGTGCAGTCTCACGCCAATGCAAGCTCCGTAGAATCTGTAATATGAACAACTTCCAAAGTACTCGAGAAGTAAGATCGAATACATGCGAAAAATTACGCATGACGCCATTTTCCACTGGCTAGTAATTCCAGTGGCTCTTCCTTTCAGGCATCTACCTCTCGTTCTCAGGAGGCTTGACACGTATGAATTGCCGCCTTGAAGTAGCAGACACGCTAGAAAAATTATAACGATTTCTCTATCAGAAACATATCGAAGGTTTAAATAAATCGAAAATAACAATAAAACGCTAGGGATAGCGAAGCCGATGGGCTCTTCCAGTCTGTCCTACAACGCTTACCTCTTTGGAAGCATATAAAACCAGCCAAGGTAACCGTATTCGAACGATCGACCTGGACGAGTTTATATTTGATGGCGGGTGTCAACATCATGGGTGGAGTTGTCGGGATTTGTTTCTACTTTCTGGCTTTGCTCAGAAATTTAGTATTTTAGGCTCACTTCTGGCACTCCCAACGGCACTAATAAGTCCTTCTGGGGCTATTTTTGACTTGGCGATGCAATAATATATCGCTCATGTAATAATAATAATAAGTAATAATATTCGAATAATTCATTACATGTTTAGGACGGGAGAGGGCTCTCAACACACCATGAGGAGAAAGTTGTCACGGCTTTTAGCGGCTCTAATTCCATGGGACCACTTCCCCTCTCATGGTGAGGCGCATGATATTTAAAACTGCAAAGGGCAGGGCGACAACCTCCTCTGGTGTGTTGCCCCTGTCCCGTTAAAACGGGTTCTTTCAGATAAAATCGGCTGTTGTGTTATCTATGACAAAATGTGTAGATCTATTATCAAAGAAAGTGAAAATAAGTAAAATTGGAGAAAAAGCAACTCAGGGAGAAAAGTTGATGAGCAGGTGTCCTCTAGTCTTTAATTACCTCGAGGATTTGGGTAAACGCCTGTTTGTCAACTTTTATTTTGCTTCCAAAGGTAACCGTATTCTGAACGATCGACCTGGACGAGTTTATGATTTGGGGACGGAGTTGTAACAGAAAAATAAAATGTGGATATGTCGACCAATTTTTTACTTCATTGCGTCAAATTTAGTATTTTGGCTCGGCCGACACAGTAATTATGGGTAGACCACTTGTCCGGCTTTTAGCGGCGTTTTCCTTAATTTCAGCGGTTTTCACTTGGGACTTTCACTCTCTCGCGTTGAGGCGCGTGAAATCTACACTCTCATGAAAGACGGCTCAAAAGTCCCGTTTTCCGGTGTGTTGCCAACCTGTCCTTTAAGGCAGACGTTAGATAAACAATAAAACAATTACATATGTACGTCATTTTAGTATAGTATCACAATGATAACAACTCAGTGCTAACAACTAGGTAACTCACAAGGGAACCACAATAAGTCATAGTGACCATTCCAAATAAAATGTACTTTTCTAGAACCATTTTTGACCGAGAAGTCCGAATATGCCCACCGCATCTGCCTATACCCACTCTGAAAAAAGTTGTATTCATTTTTCTCTGATTTTCGTACTTATTGTACCCTCCAAAAGGCGCATTATTTTCGGGAAATCCCGGAAACGGACCTCATAATCGTGTTCAGCGCCCAAAACTGCCCCCCTAGGCAAATTTTGGGTGGAAGAACATTTTCCAAACTTTGCGCAGACTAACAGCGTTTTGGACCTGTACGGATTTGCGGTTGGGCGTTTATTTATACCAATCAGAGGGCTCTCGAAGCGTTTTTGAAAAATATTCCAGATTTGACTAAAAATTCGCTCTGGGAGGTTATTCGGGGTGCTGATCACGAATCTGAGGTTCATTTATCGATTTTCCGAAGTTTTTGACTGTATCTGTTCACAGATTCCCATCGGGGGAGAAATTGATGGCGAATCGCGACTTTTGACGATTTCCGAAGTGCTTCTGTAGAAAATGCTCAAGTTATTTCTCTGGGGGTTAGTTGCAATGCTGAACACGAATCTGATGTCGGTTTATCGATTTTTGTCAGATTACGGTACATTACGGTGGGTATACGGTAGTTTGGTCCAAGTCTCAGATTTGCCTCAAAGTTTCTATGTGGGGGTTATTTGGTGTGCTGAATACGAATTTGATATCCATTTGTCGATTATCGGAATATTGAGGTAGGTTTTGCCTCCTAGATGGCATGTTACCTACCGTAACCTACAGTAAACCTTAGGATTTGGGCAAGCAAACCCCAGATTCGTGTTCACCACCCCAGATTACCCCCACATACATGTTTTTACCAAAATCCGGGAAAAAATTAAAAACACCCTAAAAATTCCATGGGGGGATAGGTACCCTTACCTTGCCGAGAAGCTTTAAAAAACGCTCATAACTTCTTTCAGAGTGGATCTAGGCAGCTGCGATGGGCATATTCGGACTTTTCGTCCGAAAATGGTTTTAGGAAAGTACATTTCATTTGAAATGGTCACTATGACTTATTGTGGTTCCCTTGTCAGAATCATTTTTGAGGCCTTTCGTTCAAAGGACAGCAAGTAATGGTCATGGAAACCTGCGTGCGTTGATTCGCTACATCATCACACTTTACCAGATCATCCTACGAGTCCCTTTTGCTCACAGATGCTTAATCGCCAACTCGTAATTAGAATTTGATGGGAAAAAAGTAAGGATTCTAAATCTTTGCACGGTGGCTTGGAAACGCCTCCAGTGTCTGTTCATGTTCGAGAACAAATTGTCGTAGAAAAGCCCATTTTGAATTGGAATTCACATCGGTAGCTTTTGCTTTTGCGTATGCATTGAATTTCAATTTAGCTTCACATGGAACCACAAACCAAATCAAATCTGCTCACGGGGAACCTATTCAGCGATTCACCGGCAAGGACGAGTTGTTTATCGTTAACGCATCTGTCTAGACCCTTCATGGAGCAGAATGCGCCCTCATGCACAAACTTCTTCCATAAAAAGTTGTCGAAAGAGATTTGGGAATTTATAATAATTCCGTTATATTGCAGAGGCGACGTCAACACAAGTTCCGGAGCATTACTTGATCACGAACTTCATTCTGGCACGATACAATAGAGGCCTGATACCGAAACGACTACAGAATGAGTCGATCAAGGTCTCCTTCTCAATGGAACTTTATCAGATAATCCAAGTGGTGAGTTGGCAGAGGACCTCTGTATACAAGAACACCAGCTCTGTCGGGTATAAGTTAGGGTCCAAACGAATGAAAGGAGTGTACATTTCGCATTCTTCTGATGCAAGTTTCACAATTTATTCGTCACTCGAGGATCAAGTAACTGTAATAGCAAATAATCTGAAGATTGCAAGTCTCTCCTACTCGCATCGCGTCCCTTGTCGTACACTGATCCACAGGGAACAAGTTCCAGGCGAGGCTGCGTGACAACATAACGGGTGACAAAAAATGTGAACTAAATTAGAAAAATTGGTGCGAAGATCGTGCGAAGTTTGTTTGCAAAATGAAGATTTGTGTAAGTGGGATCGTAAAATTCTTAAAGAATTTTGATTACCAGGGACACGTGCTTGTAGCAGCGCTGAGATACGACACCGCGGTGCGCTGGACCCGGTGGGAACTCGTGATGGTCGGTCGGGAAGAGGCTGACCCTTACATCGTTCCATCGACCAAACGGCGGAGCTAGCTTATCTTAAAGGCAGTGTTCACGATGAATATCGCACTCGAGTTCGACCCAAAAATGGGATTGTTTGGTCGTGTGGTAACCAATAGTGAAGAAACAGGGAAGGAAAACGTCCAGAATAAGTCATAATAACGGTTTCTAAATTCAGGGCGTGGACGAGAATCATGGGCCCTGCTGAATTCGGCAAGCGCGCGCTAATTGCGAAATCTGCTCGAATCGATAATGCTAACTGCGGCAGAGCTGCTTGGCGATTTGCCATCGAAACGTGTGCGGCGCCACAAGCTCGTCCGATTGGGGGGCGGACCGGGATAGTAGATGAGCGGAGAGTCAGCCGTTTATTTTGGTTTCGCCAGTTTTTTGTACCTTTCTTCGACCCTATCCTCTACAGCACCTGCCAAGTTAGTGTTTCACACCGAGACCTCGAGAACGAGATTTATCGTGAACACTGCCTTTAAACAGACCGATCAGGCAGTTATCCCTCCACTTTCAGTTATTTTATTGCCTTTCGCACAAAAGACAAGAAAATATGGCCTGTGTTATTTACATAGGAAGCTGCTTGGCGGGAAAATTTGCATGCGAGAAAACGAAGAGAAGATGGTTATAGAGCGAGTGATGTTGAGCCCAATCGCTGGGTGCAGTTTCCTATTCGATTGACCCGGACGATAGATTTGGAAAAACACACAGAGAAGAAAGGAACCTCTAAGTCAGTTGTATGAGAAGGACGGGGAACTATAGGTTGTTTGGAAAGAAATGCGTGTTGAATTTGTCCATTATTTCTCCTACAGTGAATGATTTTTTAAACAGTTTTGTCTATTCGAATGAGATTTTTATTGTGCATTTTGTGATCTGTCTTCGTTTTTTTAAAGGAAAAAAATTCCGGGAAATGCTTGACCGAAAAGTTCGAATGCGAGCTTGCATGTGGTACGACTTCAAGCAAGGCAAATCGGCTGCTGAATCTCATCGTGCCCTATCTGAGGTATTCGGCGAAGAAGTCCTGTCAGTAAGCCAGTGTCGGCGATGGTTCTAGCGTTTCAAAAACGGTGATGTATGCTTGGAGGACGAAGGACATGGAAGGCGGCCTTAAAGGCAGTGTCCACGATAGAAATCGTTTTTCTGTTTTTCAGCCTATCCTGAAAACGGTCCCATGCTGATTCCAACGATGTCTCTGGAATCGCACACGACCTCCTGGGAACGGAGTTATGGTCCCTCAAAAATTGAGCTAGAGAAGCATGGTGGACGAGTTTTCCAAGGCTTGTAACTTCCGTCTTTTGCAGCCGATGTATGCGAGCTCACCTGAGTAAAGAGAGAAGTTGAGAATGAAGGGAGGAATGGGGCTATTGATCTGGAACCATCGCTCATCTCGCTAAGATTTCTTCATAAGCTTTCATTCGTTCACGTCGGTGGGCGGGCAATGCGCTTTTGGGGTTTGCCTTTGCGCTCAAAGTGGCAACTTCTGAGCTCTTTTGGGGCTCTTCCCATGGCTCGTTTTCATGCGTTCTTTCGACGTTAACGTTACAGAGCGTCCTCTCCAATTACTCTATTCCTAGTAAAACTTCAAACACCTTTTTCATCATGAACACTGCCTTTAAGTCGTCGATAACCAAGTGTTGAAGTCCGTCATTGAATTGGATCTACGCCAAACCACTCGGGAACTGGTAACACATTGTGGCTGTTCAAACATTACCATCGATGAACATTTGCTGGCAGTTGGCAAGACGAACAGGTGCGGAAAATGGGTGCCGCACCAGCTGAGCGACGCAAACAAGGCAACACAGGTGGCAATGGCCGGAATTTTTCTCCGTCGCTCCAAGAACACTCTACTGTTACATCAGATCAGAAATGGATCTGCATCGACAACGCAACGCGAAAAAGACAGCGGTTAGACGCCGGTCACACTCCAAAACCGACTCCGAAACGGTATATACACGGTAAAAAGGTGAAGCTATGTGTTTGCTGGAACAGCAAATGTTTGGTGTACTTTGAAGTTCGGGATACAGTAACGGCGAACATTTGCAAAGATCAACTGAACCGCGTGGATCAAGTACTGCGTCGTCATGGTGTCGAAACGACGTCGACGAAATTCCTCCTGGACAACGCCTTTCGTCCGCATGCCGCGAAAAATCGTGTTATGGGAAAGCTTGGAGAATTCCGGGCTGGGAAGTCCTGGCCTCATTCGTAGGCCGTACAGCCCAGACTCTGGCACCATCCGATTTACCATCTGTTACGGTCGATGCAGCACCTCCTGGCCGAGAGAAAAATCACAAAACCGCGAAGAAGTCTAACTCTGGGTGTCCAACTACTTTGAGTCGCAAAGCCGGCCGGGTTCTTTCGGGAGAGGAATCCATTCTTTGCATAAACGCTGGCAACAAGTCATTGGATAGTAATGGAGACTATCTTTCGAATTAATCTTGATCATTTTTGTTTTTATATCGAAAAAAATTTTTAAACTCAAACGCGCATTTCTTTCCCAACAACCACCCATCTTCCGTTTTTGGTGCAGTTTCAGCTACGGCTCTTCAACTGAAATGGAATGGATCACACCCTTCCCGTGTTTCTCTCTTCTTGAATGAGTGTTAACACATCTGAGCCTCTGGTACATCCTCCTGGTGGCCTGTTGATTTCGATTATCACCAGCAAAGCGGAGCGGTGGGGCCTTCGCTGAAATATAGTAATTTAGCGTGATAAGGCGGAGGTATCGGACGAAAAGCCACTGCTCCGCGCTGTGATAACCGAAAACATGAAGATTCACTTGGAATGAAACAGAGTCTACCTAAGAAGGGGCAATCATAATAATCTGAGGTTGTTATATTTCCAATTGATGTCTTCTTTGTGGTCATCACGAATTCTGTCTCGCAACTTTTTTTACGTTCTCAAGTGAATGATGTTACTGTTATGATTAAGCTACCTGCATGGGAGTTATGTGCTTTGGGGTGGGATCTTTAGATGTAATATTCTTCGCTTTGCGACACGCGAAACTGAGAATGTCGTACCTCTCCCTCACCTTAGCTCGGCTACTAACTATAAGTGGGTAATGAGTCTCTATCAATCAAGGAAGTTCACCGTCCTAGCGGGCAAACGTACAGGATGTCTCTATTCGTCCTGTCTGCAACCAATTTCTTCGAACTGGCTAGAGAGTGGAGTAAACTATTATAGGTCGAGTCCACATTCCTGTAGTAGCCGAGGAATCGCAAGCAGGATTAATCACCCTGCAATGAGTAGCTAAGAGATTTCTGGCTTTGGGTAGTAAACAGGTGCAGCCACATCACAACTTGAAAACAAAACAAGTTTTTGTTTCATTTCAGAATGAACCGCAACAATACCTGATGCTGAATGCTTGGATTGTCGAGGTGTGTTCGATTGCTCTGTTGTTGTCTTCTTGTTTTTACTTTTTATTACCCTTTTTGTAAATGTGCAGGTGTGGTTAGTTACCTAGACTATATGTGCTTCTTACTTTCTTCTAACATAAATTTCAGTGCACTCCCCCACAAATCTATCTTCGGCCTTGAAAGCGGAGCGTTTGATCCATAGGAGGCTGAAGTTAGAGGAGGGGCCTCATTTCGATGCAGATATGCGAAGGCGGACCGCTGACGTGAGGTTGGAGAGGGCTGGTTCTTTGATAGGGCACGTGCGACCTACTTGTCTCCATCGATCTCAGCATGTAGAGATAAAATTATTGGTACGAATCGTTTGTGTGCTCTTGGCATCAAAGGAGATGAATTCATTGCTTCAAATTCCCAAAGAGAATTCGTGAAACAGCTCACAATAAAATAATTGTTCTCGGGAAGTACATAGCGCAAGGACATCGCAAAGTAGTTTGGAAGAGTGATTGAGGGCTTAATTCGTATTTTCTAATTTCTTGGAGTTTTGTGAGCAAGTTATGTTGAAACATTAAAGGTAGTGGTCGCGATCAAATATGCTTGTCAGTCGTCTTCTCTCTAAACCCTTTTCTGGGTCTCGTGTAGTAGACCAATAGGAAAAAAATAGCGAAAAACCGCTGTTTTCGACCAAATTCGAAGCCTCGAACTTTCTTGTCTTCTAATCGGATGGACGAGCTTCCACTCCACATCATCGGCATCGATGACTTCTTATATCAAGAACATCAGCCGGCTTGAAATTGAATTTCTCAATCAATGAACCTTCGGAATTATGTACAACATCTAGTCAAAAAACATTGACTGGAGTGCTTTCTTTCATGGCTCAACTGTTTTTATTAGGGTAAATTCTGCATTTATTTCTTCCTCTGAATGTCGATGATTTCTTTGTATGCTCGGGCATGAGACTGCGATCTTTTTTGCGGCGCTGTGCACGTGTGCACGAACTGGCTTCTTTGGGCCCTAGAAACTCTAATTCTTTCCCTCTTTTTTCACCAAGCGCTATTTTCATAGTTTATTCAGCTGTTTTCGATCTAAGCTGATTTCTGTAGTTTTTTTCCAAAACGTTTCTCATCGTGCTCAATGCTTTTTAACAAAGAATCATATAAGCTGGGTGAGACAGCTGTATTTCAGCGATGGGTGGACAATCTGCTCCGGTTGGGGATCCAGAGGATTTCTCGAATGTCACTGAAATAATGCTACTGATTCTGACCAGTGGATATGGGATACCGGACACTACCTTTACAATTCTCCGTAGGTACACCTGACTTATGCACTCCAGAAACTGGGGGCAAACTCGGTGGACAACTCTGGGATCATACATGCAGTGAAGCAATTGAGAGTAAGGTAATAAAGCTGATTAAATTAATTCAGACTTGTCATGGATGACGACGATACTAGGCGCCTTCTAAATGCGAAGTTGACTACCAAAGGGAAGGATAAAGGTGCACTCATCGAGTTACTCTATCCAACTATATACAAACTCAGTTGCCTTTTAGACTTGAGGTGAGTGTCTGTCGTGTTCCTCAATGAAAAATGCACTTTCTTTTAATCAACCTTACTATCACTTTTGCAATCAAAAAGGCATCTTTCAGGTTCTTCCCGTTTGATGTGCAGGTGAGTTGATTCACACAGTTATTTTTCATGAAAAGTCAGTTAAGAGCGGGGACACTTTCCTGTAGGAAAATACGTATTGCTAAGTTGTTTTTTTATAGACTTGCAAACTGACATTTGGTAGTTGGACATTCGACAATACGCTCATCGACTATTTCCCCTATAACATATCTCACGCCATCGGCACCACAAACTGCATTGACAATGAGGGATGGAATGTGCTTAAGACCTCAGGTTTGTGAACAGATTGTTTTTCGCAGACATATGGAATAATACTCTTTCGAAGTAACTCGAAAAAGTGGGAAGTCGCTGCATCGGAAATATTTATGGTATCTTCTGGCTACACATGTGACTAGGAATCATTCACTCGTTTCAGTAGAACGGGCAAGTGAATCACTTATGACTCAAGCTGTCCTTAATAACTATACATTATTGGAATTTCATCTGACATTCAACGGAAAACCACTGTATTATGTTATCAACCTCATCACACCTTACCTCGATCATTACGCTCATCTCCATAGTTGGGTCTCTTTAGGTAGCTTTTCCTCGGTGAATTCCTTCTTAATCACTTTAAAGGTTAACTGTTCTGGGCGATAAACTTCATCCCCGAACTTCTTTCCATGACAAACGCTTTCTCGTGGCTCTCAGTGAAGCAGAACAGCGTCGAAAAAACGGGACGAAAAGCTACCCAGGAGCCGCAAAACCGGCTTTAGAAAAGTGGGAAAACCCCTGCCATTGTGGGACAAGTCCCGCCCCTCAACGTGAACAAAGGAACACTAGAGATCGTGAGTTGAGTGATGGTTTCCTATCAAAAAGCTCCTGTTCTTTCCCTTTCATTCTCTACTCTCTCACTCTTTACTCAGGTTAGCTCGCTCATACATTGGTTGCAAAAGACGGAAGTTACAAGCCTCGGACAACTCGTCCACCATTTTCCCTAGCTCAATTCTTTTTGAGGTGTACCATAACTCCATTCCCAGAAAGGTCTTGTACGATTCCAGAAGCATCATTGGAATCCAGAATCGGGACCGGTTTCAAGATAGGCAAAAAGCGGAAAAGCTGATTTTTATCGCGAACAGTGCCTTTAACCCTAATGAACGAACATTCGATGGCCTCCACATGTTTTCCAGCTCCTCTTCTATCAATGAACTCCGAGAAGAGAAAAATAACTCTTGAGCATCACTACTCTTCTCTCCATGTCTATACTCGGGATTTTCATGGTTTCTGATAAGATGCCATCTACATCGTCATTTATTCCGCTCATAGGTGAAATGTCAGAGATTGTAAGAATACCCTCTAGAAAATCTGTCGATATTCTTCTGATGAATTTTTCATCAGGGTGGGTTCTACACAAGTATGGATACTTCTGATATCGTTCTCCACGTTAGCAGCCTCTATGGTCATCTATGTTCAAAAGTGCCAAGGTGGAGCATTTTGTACAGTCTGTCTCAGTCTACCCAGGATGAGCGACGCTGGTGTGGGCCCGGAAAATCCAATCAATACCTAAGCGAACGTCACTTTAGGCATCTTTCATAGTCCTCACCGCAAGCGCGGTATCGCGCGTGACGCGCGGGACGAGCGGTGAACTATGAACTTTTTGAACCGCGCGACACGCGCGGGACGAGCGGGAAGCCACTATGAGGCCTTCCCAGCGGCACCGCCATGACGGTGCGGGTAAAAGTCGGGCCTCAAATGGGGACTTGTACAGAAACTCCTAGCTTGCATTTGCGTATGCGGTGGCGTGCAGTGATAGTCCCAGAATTATTTATGCTTGGAGTGGACCCAAATCGAGAAGCTATGATTGATTAAAAGGGTAAAACCGCCACGGCACTTTGGGCGGCTCTGCTACGGCGGTGCTGATGGACTATAGAAAGTTCTCTCACCGCGCGCCTGCTCGTGCCGCGCTTGCAGGTGAGGACTATGGAAAGATGCCTTTAGGAAGAACATAAAAACTCAAGCAGCAGTCGATTTTAGAAGGGCAGCAAATCATCTCAATCTAGGATTACAAAATAGGGCGTTGCGTCAAGCGAACGTGAAGGCATATTGATTGTGTCCCTGTATTAGCTGCAACAGTGGCACATTTTCTGTTTGCTTCAATTTTAGCAGCACCGAAATCACAATGTTGTATCGCCTTGTTATTTGTATTCGAAGACTGCTTCCGTGTTTCAGGAATGCTAGGTAAACCACCATGCCGAAAAACGATGCGATGGGCATCGACTAATTGCTCGGCTCAGTGCGGATGGAGATGCCACTTCTGATGCAAGCAGGCGGCTTTATGCACAGAAGGCCAGGGTCAGTAAGTTTCTGAATGATACTCTCGTATGAATAGATATTCCAGGTAAAAATGACAATTTGCAGGAAGAGAAGTTGAGGCGTGCCCAGGAAGGAAGGAAGCAGAGTCTCTGGCAACGCGTCTACAAAGTGGCAAGGGAGCAGGCTCAGACGAGGAAGGTATGCGGTGGAATGCAATTGTTTTCAGAGGTCTCATGAAAATTATTCGCTTCAATATTTAGACTTCCACCGCTTCTTCGAAGATAAACGGAGTATCGCCGACACCCGAGGTTCAACGCCTTCAAGTGCCACGAAAGTGTTGCACAATCAGCACTGACGTTACATGCATAGCCGAGCCATGCAATATCGGTTCGTTTTAGAGTTCGGATTTCCCTGAGAGTGTAGCCTAAAACGGATGGTTAACCTCAGCAAACCTAACACATTTTTGGAACGATGTTCGCATGGTGCAAAGCAAAAACTCGCTGTCAGCGGGTAGCGGCTCTCTTCATCGATTTGTGTGTTTTAATGTATTTTCTAACTACATCTGTTTCACCCAATAAGGTGACCGAAAGCTGGGTGAAAGTCTGCGAAAATCCTTATAGACTTTCCCGTCACTTGCAGCGACTGCGCGTTGCTGTGCTGCACCATGTAACCTCCGCTATTAAGAAGACAGTAGGCAGTCGCTGTGAACCCAGTACACGAAAATGGAAGGGTAGCGGACGGGTTAGCGTGGCTAGAGTGCCTTGACCCCAGTTACCCTGAACAGACGAAAATTTTGAAAGCAGCGACTTTTCGCCATGCGTTTTGCTGCCTACCTCTCGTCCGCGGCTGCTTTTTTTTGTGCATTAGGTCTACAAGGCGTCTTAGCTTTCTGCCATGAAACTGATGTTTGAATGGCGATCCGGATTCGGCCTCGTCTCTTGTGTTAGACTATGCTCCTAGGCTAGAAGCCGACCTAAACCATAGTTCTAGACAATGTCCTCACCCGCAGAAAATGTTGGTTTCCAAGCAGGAACATTCATGGTATGGTGGTTTAGGCGACACCAACGCACTAGTGGAGTTCTCAAACATGTCTGACGAAGATAACTCTTCCTTTCCCGATATCGACTATACGGCTCCGCCTCCACCGGTGACGAAGTTCCAAGGTCTGCATAAGATGAGTACATGCGCATCGCTCTCGACAGTATAGATTCCGAAATGTTGACAGTAAGTCGGCTACATGATAGCTGCAAACCGTCGTGTACTGGGTCGATGTGAATCACCTTTCAGTTTTGTCACCACGAACCATGCAACGAAAATATGGCAGAGTTGAATTCGACTGGCTGGCGGCTGTCATCGAACGGATATTTTTAATACATTTTTCATCATATTATTTTCTTGTTGGGACCGCTGTTGGTATTAATTGTGTTGGTTTGTATTATTGGTGTACAGCACAGGATTATACGAGATAGTCTGGTTCTCCGTTTCAAATGTGATAAACTATATTCCATCCTTCACCAGGAACACCTT
This sequence comes from Aplectana chamaeleonis, assembly GCA_029168955.1. Lineage (NCBI taxonomy): Eukaryota > Metazoa > Nematoda > Chromadorea > Rhabditida > Cosmocercidae > Aplectana > Aplectana chamaeleonis. The sequence continues at coordinate 51,679 of JAPDOI010001800.1, read as the reverse complement.
GAACTACAAGTGAGAATGAAATAGCTGGCTGAATGATTAGTCGTGTGACGTGGAAACATTAGTAATCCATGCGGTAGATTACAGTTAGCCTACCTATTCGTTGACCAAATAAATTCAGTCCGCAAAGTGCATCGCTGATTGCGAAATCGGGCTAGCGGCGCGGTTGCGAGTATCCCTCAGACAGGGATGTGGAATCACCCGTGTGCGGTGGAATCACCCGGGCACCAAAGCGCGAAAACCGCCCTGGTGATCCCATATCCTTGTCTGAGGAGACTCGCAACCGCGCCAGCAGCACGCTTTCAGCTACAACGCGCACTTTGCGGACTGAACGGCAGTGCGGAAGCTTTGAAATCCTGTACAAGTATTAAGTTGCGACCTTATGGTCGAAACTTGCAGCATGAACTGATTGAAACCGGGACCATACACGCATCATCACGCGAGGGGTTGAGTTACCTTGCAAAACTTCTTCGCAACTCTAAGGAATTGAACCCAAAAGAATAGAACTAAAGCGGCGATCACTGGCATTGCACCAAGATTGCACTAAAGATTGGTGATGTTATAGGTAAGCTTCTGGTACAGCCGTAGTGACCATCTGTTGATTTCGCTTATCACCAGCAGCGGAGCGGTGGGCCTCGGTGAAATATAACTGATGATAAGGGAGGTTTTGACAAAAAAGCCACCACTCCGCGCTGTGATAACCAAAAACATGGTGAGTTCACTTTGGAATGAAACAGAGTCTAGCTCACATAGAAAACACAGCATTGTCAATTCTTGACCACCGTAGAGATTCAGGCAGTGTGGTAGCTAATGTTATAGCAAACTACTTTAAATGTAAAAACGATAGGAGAAATGATGCACTGAAAATTATCCAGTCAAGGTGTGTGTAATAAAGTGGCTGGGCATCCAGCTGGATTTTAAAACTCGTGTCTAACATAGTCATATGTATAACACATATTTAGGGAAATTATATTGATTGTATCATTCTTGAGTGAATTCTGTCCACCTTTCCGGACAACAATACTAGGGACTCTCAATTACGTGAGACTCCTGTGTATTAATTTTCCCCACCATTCATCGACGAATTTTTATTATACGTTTCTTGAAATCGCTCGAATATGCTTCCTGCATCCTTTTTAGATTTTTAGGAAAATTATTCTCTAAAATTAAAAACGAAATCCAAGCCGCAATTGCGGACAAACCACGGTTGAAGCAACCAGCTTTAAGGTAATCGGGCTGGATCCACGGGGTCCACCCTCAGAAACTTGGAGAATGTTTCACCCTTACGCCCCCTTTTCGGAGTTCCACCTCCTTGAAAAATTGGTGAACTTCTCCATCAATGCGATAGATTCACGTATCCCGTAATACCTACAGCTTTACTGACACCAAAATCTCATTTCAGTGTCTGAAGAGTTGTATTGTTCGTTGCATTGAACACTCGCACAAACGGTGATCTATATGTATGACCACAGTCGATCACCGATCATCTAGGGAGGTATCGATGTGTGGCCATGATGACCGAGCGCGGCGACTGCAGCCAGCCGGCTGTCGACGGCTGGCTGTCGCTCATCTAGTATTGGACGACCTCGCATGATTGATGAAAAAGTCCTCAGCACCACTTTCTCTTGACGGAACTGAGAGTGTCCTGCGTCTCCATTATCTCAGCGCTGGATTCATCGTGCGCTCTAACCGCCCCGGAGCGCATACTGCCAATTTTCAGCGAGCTCGCGAGCATGCCCGAAACCATGAAGGTTCCGGAGCTGCTACCTCGAAAGAAGGGAGCACTGCATGGGAAGCACGAAACCATTTCGCACCGAATTTGAGGGTAGATTATTCCCGGAGGAGCAAACACTAGGGATACGATTTCGAACCCAATTATCATTACGTCGCCTTAAATTCGCCTTTTCAAGCAAGGTTGAAACTCGCGGAATACATTCATGTTCCGATCATTCCGAAACTCGTAGTTTTGGATGGATTACTACCACCCGTAATCTTTTAAAGACACCAAAGACCTGCAAGGAATAGAACTTCGTCGACGGAACCAAAAAATGACAGCACGGCCATTTCGAAATTTATGCTGAAGTCCGCGCCTTAATAGCTCCGCTTCTTTACTCCTTCACTGCTAAGGTTCTACTGTACCTCAATACGCTTCAAGTTATATTATTAGCTTTATTTTGGAGCTAACTTTACTCTAAATCTTCTCGTGCGTATGCACATGTATGCTGCTTCCCCTGTTACCCCAAACTCTCTCGCTGTCTCTGACCTCGCTCGCAGAGGAGTAAAGTAAGTTGCGCTGCGTATTAGACGGTACGTCATCCTATTGAGGGACCTTATCGCGCATCCACGTGCAAGGGCAAGTTGAACACGGCGCCACGTGCTGCAAAACTGATCTCACCCATGCCCTTACCGAGGGCATGGTCTGCAAGAGGAAGACATTCTTGTCGAAGTACGCAGCAAATAAAGATGTAATTCTCGTCATGTCGCCTAATGAGAGCAGAAAACCGTCCAGAGAGCCACTCCAAGTCAGCTTTCAGTTTCACAACGTCATTTAAAGTGCATTCACGGGCACGAATTTTTTTGGAAATGGCGTTTTCGACCATTGAATTGAAAAAACGAGGGTTTTGCAGGGAATCTTCGTTGTATTCCTCTTATTCTTGGAATCACCTGAATAATTTTTTGCGAGTAGACTTTCTTTGGATGTAAAATGACGGATGCTGGTTTCTCCATGATCTACACTTGCAAATCGAATCCCGATAAGCGTTGCTGCAGTTGTGCCAGTGTTGATTGTGTGTTCCTCATGATTATATCACAAGAGGTTGATTAGATAACCACTATGTAATCACCCATATAAAAGGTGTCACTGAGTCAGGTCGATTTCATTTGTTAGCGAACTACTTCCCTGACTTCTGCTGTTCCAAGAAGCTCCTCCGGTGCATCTGAAAGAAGCGGAAAACTCACGACGATTGGACAATGGATCAGCGGGCGTCAGTGTGCAGTAAGATTCACAACGTTATTGCAGCTTAGACACAGAGGCGGACGCATCGTGGTGGGATCTATCAGGCGACGTGTGCACATGACCTGCGCATGGCTCGCCGCTGGCTGGGACCCTCAAAATGTGGGGCGCGGGCCGTCATTTTTCACTCAAGGGGGCGCATGCCATCCCTCTAACTACCTTAGGCACCCGTCATACCCGGCTGGAAGCCGGACTGCGTCGTCCCTCTCTCCTTCTTCGTTCCCTAGTGGTCGGCTGTATGCCAATGGATTAGAGCAGGCGCACTTCGAGAGCACTGCGGACGGCGCACGACGGATTTATGGGGGGGATCTCGACCAATGTATTGCGTACATATGCACCGGGACGGACGCTGACGGGACAGGACGCACCGGGCGGGTGCACTCCGGACACATAGGAGGGATTTTTCGACCTGAGTGAGCAATCACCATTTGCATACGCATCGACCGGGTGGCTACAGCTGATCGGCCGGCCATGACGGGGCATACTGTATATGCTACTTGAGTACGTTCAGCGCTTGTAACACCAGGACTTTCAGCCTGTTCGTTGCAATCTGTGAGCAGACAGGAAGTGTAGCAGAAGTCCGTTCCGGGTACCGAGTGAGTCTCAAAGGAATGCTCGTTGAGCAGTCACTGATTATCTCAAACTTGTGGAGGAATGCAAATCGGGCGACTATTCAGCGGTGCGCGGCCTCGGCGGCAATCTACTGTCGGTAAAATTCCTGTCCGCAACTGCAGATAACCGCTGTTGCAGCACGCAGCGCAGAGGTGATCGCGCTGGGAAGAAGACAAATTGTGCTCTTACGCAGTTTCTAGCACTACTCTGAGAGTTTGCTCTTCTACTCCTCCGCGACTCCCCCCGCGACTCCTACGGCTCGGCGCCTGCCGGCACCGAGCCGGAGGAGTCGTGTGGGAGTCGCGGAGGAGACACGGTGGGATGCGGGGCAGTCGGGGAGGAGATGCGGGGAAGACGCGCGGGAGAGGAGAGTCGCGGAGGAGATGCGGGTGGGATGCCGGGGGCAGGGGGTCGGGTAGGGGAGATGCGGGGGGAAGACGGGGAGAGTCGCGGAGGAGACGCGGTTGGGATGCGGGGCAGTCAGAGGGGAGGAGATGCGGGGAAAGACGCTGGGAAGTCGCGGAGGAGATGCGGGTAAGACGCTGAAAAGTCGCGGAGGGGACCCGGGTGAGATGCAGGGCAGTCAGGGGAGAAGATGCGGGAGAACGCGGGGGAGACGCAGGGACGGAGAGTGCAAGGCTGTCACGGGAGGAGACGCGGGGAGTCGAGGGGTCGCGGGGAGTCGTGGGAGAGTCGAGGGTCGCGGTGTAGATCGCGAGGAAGTCGCGGAGGGTTCGCGGCAATATTTCTCTCAGAGTAGATCTCAGGCCTCCAGGAAAATGAAGCGGTGTGGTGCGCTCACTTGCCTGGATGCATGAACTCCGGTTGCTTTTCTCCATTCAAGAAATTCAAAGAGCTTGCTTTAACACCAGTCCATAGCAACACAAAACAAGTGCGAAAATTTCCAGGACATTTTTGAAAGATGAGGAAAAACAAATGTGCAGTTTGATGGAGTCTCAACATGGCAATGACGTTTGCCATTCATTCTCTTCCTAGTACAGGTGTGTGTATGGGATTACTTTATCTGTTGGACGTTGAAATACATTTAATGATTTAACTCTATCACTTTTGCAATGAACTCCTAAGATCGAATATCACAGCAAGGAGTGGTCGCTTTGGGGGTAGCGGCACTCAAGTTTCAGTTAAAGATTGAACGATACCGCTTTCAGAAGTCAAAGTAGTATTTCCATGGAGTCTCCACGAAAACAATGACTGATAACGCTATCAGTGTGGGCATATGGATATCAGCCCAAATTCTTCATTTTCATAAATTGTCAGGTGAGCGCGAAGCGCTCACCAGATTTGAGACTAACTGATCTTCTTCCCGCGTCGGATGCCCTACAATGAGATCACCTATTCATACCGTCAACAGAGGTATGAGCTGGTACACTATTACCTCGGACGCGCTGCAAGAAAATTACATTATGTGTGCAGCTTTTCGCATCCCAACTGGTCCCCTCGCTTTCTAAAGTTATGACCTCTCAAAAGTACGCAAAAACGTTCTCCACCACCTGCTCTCGCGCCTCGCCTGCCTCTACTTTCCCCTCTGCCTTCACGCCTCTCCTGCCGCCTCCGCCTCCCGCCGCCTTCCGCCTCCGCCTCCGCCTCCGCCCTCTCCACACCTCCGTCCGTCGAAACAAACATTTTTTTGGAAGGCGTGGACCAAATCGCTCGAAAATTTGTGACTAGAGGTAATCGGCCACGGGAATGACGAAAAATAATTCGGTCAGAACTCACCATAATGACTTCTGGGCCCCTAACGGGCGTTTGAAACTCGGAAACCCGCCTCTCAAGAATAGTTTATGAAAATGGTGGGGTTTTTCGTTATCAGTCATTGGGTTTTCTTAGGCCCCACGGTCATAAGTTGGATGAGCCGACGACGAAAAACTTCGACCTACAGTCTTTACTGAAAAAGGAGTTACATGCGTCGGACGCTTTTTGCCAAGTTTGCCAGATGCTCCCCGCTTTCACCAAAGCCTTAAGCCCCTTTTCACACTCTTGCCCGACCGACGTCGGACGACTCTGTTATCGAATGTGCAAATATCTATCTAATACTCCTATCCTAACCCTCTTATCTATCTTGACTTGTCAAGTCTGATAACGTGTCGTCCGATGTAGGCCGGCAAGCTATGAAAGGGGCTTTAGCGCGGGATTCGCAATACTAAGCTACCACTGCAAACACGGATGTTCACATATAAACTAGCAGATCGGTCGGGTTTGTGGTGATATAGTGCACTCTTCTAGGAGTGCACCGGTCGACAACTGCGCGTTAGACAGAAATGCCCTCCCGAGGACTTTTTTCTCTAAGGCCCCGGTCATAGTTGGATGAGCCGACGCCTCCAGCCCGGTCGATACGCACAGAATGCATTGGGAAATGGGATTTGCAAAAATCACTCGGTGTATCCCCCCGCACCCCCAACACCCCCCCGCACCCCCTAACACCCGCCAACACCCACCCGGTCGATACGTATGAACAACATGGTGAGGTGAAGCTGAGAAAAATCACTCTCGGTGTATCCCCCCAGCTCCCCCGCACCAACACCCCCCGCACCCCCCGGTCGATACGTATGTTTCAAAATGATGGAGTGAGGTTGAGAAAAATCACTCAATGTATCCGACGCGGTCGATACATCCATGCAATACGTGGATGAGAAAAATCACCGGGTGCCAGGCGGGTCGAAGATAAAACATTGCGTATCACTCAGAAAGCTAACCTTACTGCTACCTCCCGTGACTTCACCATACTCGCCTTCACTATTTCTCTGAACAGGTGCAATCCTGTTGGCCACGTAATCATCGTCATATCTAGTTGGATGCATCGAGTGATTTTCTCAACCTCACTCCATCATTTTAAACATACGTATCGACCGGGGTGGCGTTGGGGGTGGGGGGTGCGGGGGTGCGGGGGATGCAGATGCAAATAGCACCAACTATGACCGGGGCCTTAGACTCCATATAAACACCTTGCTCTTTAGGGTGGTGTTCTTTGAACGTCCGGCTCGGAAGAGGACGCTGTGCGGGTTGATGTACTTGACCGCGGCGCGTATTCGTTCAAAGCGCACCATCGATAAGAAGGCGTCGCAGGATGTGCTGAAGTGTCGGTTGACTATGTGAGACCTCAGTAGGGGTGTGCAGGACGTCGTAGAATGTGGGCAGGGCCTCAGTAGGAGTATGCAGGACATCATCGAACGTGTGCAGGACCTTAGTAGGAGTATGCAGGACATGGAACGTGTGCAAGACCTTAGTAGGAGTGTGCAGGACATCATGGGACCTGTGCAGGACCTCAGTAGGAGTGTGCAGGACATCATTGTACCTGCGCAGGACCTCAGTAGGAGTGTGCAGGACATCATTGTACCTGCGCAGGACCTCAGTAGGAGTGTGCAGGACATCATGGAACGTGTGCAGGACCTCAGTAGGAGTGTGCAGGACATCATGGAACGTGTGCAGGACCGTAGTAGGAGTGGGCAGGACATCATGGGACGTGTGCAGGACCCCAGTAGGGGTGTGCAGGACGTCGTGGAATGTGTGCAGGGCCTAGTAGGAGTATGCAGGACATCATCGAACGTGTGCAGGACCTTAGTAGGAGTGTGCAGGACATATTGGGACCTGTTCAGGACCTCAGTAGGAGTGTGCAGGACATCATGGAACATGTGCAAGACCTTAGTAGGAGTGTGCAGGACATCATGGAACGTGTGCAAGACCTTAGTAGGAGTGTGCAGGACATCATGGAACGTGTGCAAGACCTTAGTAGGAGTGTGCAGGACATCATGGAACCTGTGCAGGATCCCAGTAGGGGTGTGCAGGACGTCGTAGAATGTGGGCAGGGCCTCAGTAGGAGCATGCAGGACATCATCGAACGTGTGCAGGACTTCAGTAGGAGTGTGCAGGACATCATGGAACGTGTGCAAGACCTTAGTAGGAGTGTGCAGGACATCATGGAACGTGTGCAAGACCCCAGTAGGAGTGTGCAGGACATCATGGAACGTGTGCAAGACCTTAGTAGGAGTGTACAGGACATCATGGGACCTGTGCAGGACCTCAGTAAGTGTGTAGGACATCATTGTACCTGCGCAGGACCTCAGTAGGAGTGTGCAGGACATCATTGTACCTGCGCCGGGACCTCAGTAGGAGTGTGCAGGACATCATGGAACGTGTGCAGGACCTCAGTAGGAGTGTGCAGGACATCATGGAACGTGTGCAGGACCGTAGTGGGAGTGGGCAGGACATCATGGGACGTGTGCAGGACCCCAGTAGGGGTGTGCAGGACGTCGTGGAATGTGTGCAGGCTTCAGTAGGAGTATGCAGGACATCATCGAACGTGTGCAGGACCTTAGTAGGAGTGTGCAGGACATATTGGGACCTGTTCAGGACCTCAGTAGGAGTGTGCAGGACATCATGGAACATGTGCAAGACCTTAGTAGGAGTGTGCAGGACATCATGGAACGTGTGCAAGACCTTAGTAGGAGTGTGCAGGACATCATGGAACGTGTGCAAGACCTTAGTAGGAGTGTGCAGGACATCATGGAACCTGTGCAGGATCCCAGTAGGGGTGTGCAGGACGTCGTAGAATGTGTGCAGGACCTCAGTAGGAGTGTGCGGGACATCATGGAACGTGTGCAAGACCTTAGTAGGAGTGTGCAGGACATCATGGGACCTGTGCAGGACCTCAGTAGGAGTGTGCAGGACATCATGGAACGTGTGCAGGACCGTGGTAGTAGTGGGCAGGACATCATGGGACGTGTGCAGGACCCCAGTAGGGGTGTGCAGGACGTCGTGGAATGTGTGCAGGACCTCAGTAGGAGTGTGCAGGACATCATGGAACGTGTGCAAGACCTTAGTACGAGTGTGCAGGACATCATGGGACCTGTGCAGGACCTCGGTAGGAGTGTGCAGGACATCATGGAACGTGTGCAAGACCTTAGTAGAAGTGTGCAGGACATCATGGGACCTGTGCAGGACCTCAGTAGGAGTGTGCAGGACATCATGGGACCTGTGCAGGACCTCAGTAGAGTGTGCAGGACATCACGGATCGTGTGCAAACCTTAGTAGGAGTGTGCAGGACACCATGAGACCTGTGCAGGCCCTTAGTAGGAGTGTGCAGGACATCATTGTACGTGTGCAGGACCGTAGTAGAAGTGGGCAGGACATCATGGGACGTGTGCAGGACCCCAGTAGGGGTGTGCAGGATGTGGTAGAATGTGTACAGGACCTCAGTAGGAGTATGCAGGACATTATGGGACCTGTGCAGCATCCCATTAGGGGTGTGCAGGACGTCGTATAATGTGTGCAGGACCTCAGTAGGAGTGTTCAGGACATTATGGGACCTGTGCAGGACCCCAGAAGGGGTGTGCAGGACGTCGTAGAATGTGTGCAGGATCTCAGTAGGAGAGTGCAGGACATCATGGAACGTGTGCAGGACCTTAGTAGGAGTGTGCAGAACATCAAAGGACGTGCGCAGGACCTCCGTTTAATGTCCAGGACACCGTATGCAAGTCATGCCCCCGAATCAACAAGAGCGATAGGCAAGTGCGCCAGAACAAGGCTATCGTAATCTCACTCGAGTTGGCTCTAAAATTTTCTAAGTTCTGACTCCGAATTGGCTACATCTTCACCACCGGTTGTGTTGTTTTTCTGCTTTGTAGTCCAGGCAGATCCTCAACTGCTGAACTCTGGAGAAGGACTGTGACACACCGCTCTTCACTTCTTTTATCTTCATCATTGATCAATTGGGTATCATCAAATTTGTTTAAGAGAGCCGAATAACATCATTCCTAAGATTACGGTGGTCCTCTTCTGGCGCACTTAACTATCGTTCGCGCTGGAAATCATTTTCCATTTTTCAGGCTCAATTTTATGGTTGAGCCCGGTAGACCACACTGGTAAACTTCGGCGCGTCAAAAACGTTGGACGATGAGGTTGGAAGGCGTCAAAGATTAATATCCGCCACCAATTCTCACCAGGCATCTTGCGCTTTTTCCTAGAATGTTGGTGCGACCGTAAGACAACAGGAAAAATAGTTACGGCACGAACTCCACATGCAAAAAAACTCTGAGAATAATTTTGGCGCGAAATTCAAATTCGTATTTACAATGTGTTCCGATTGATTTTTCTTTAATGAAGAAGGGAGTTGAAAGAAGAATGAAGGTTTTTCATGGGCCCTTCAACATTTTCGTTCACTAGAGGGGCCAAGCTACGCAAAAACATGAAAAAATAATATACGGTTTTCTGCGCGTACGATGTATTTAACTATCGTTCTTGTTCCGAATCAGACATATGGGCCGGCGCAGACGAGCCACGTCAGCAAGAACCGGTGAAGTTTGGCTACAGCGACTGAGCCTGGGTCTATCCTAGACGGGGTGAGGCCACCCAAGACTCATAGAAATGATGGAAAATTCTGATAAAAGATGTCTGATACTGCTATCAATCATTGTTTTTATAGAAACTTCATGAAAATTCTCCGACTGGTAGACTTACCAATGGGTGGTTCATTTCACTTCTGTCTTGAATTTGAATGGTGGGTGCCCCCTCTCCCCTGTCTAGGATTGTGCCCCAACCCCTGTACAATTGGGTCATTTTAAAACTCATTTCTTCATTTTCTCGACTTTTAAATTCAAAAAGTATATGCCTTGTATCTTGTCTGTAGGAAGCCGCGTTGCAACTATTATCTTGCAATCCTAGCAGCTGTTTCTTCATTTCTACCACTATGTCTTGAAGAAAAACAACTTTCCTTTTTGAGCTTGACGATATTGTAGAAGGGAAACCCTTGTAAAAAGTTGTGAAATTTCTGAAAGTTGGGCTCCGCAGAAAAGGTCAAGTATTTGGCATTGCTCCTAAATGTTGTGAAATTGTCTTATTGGATTTGGCTCTCAACTTGATTTTTCAAATGTAGTGAAATTGTCGAATTGATTTGGCTGTGATGATACTATATGCAGATAACATAATCATTAAATCTAGTGAAATTGTTGCAAACGGATTTGGCAGGAGCTCTATCAATTATCACAGTCAAATCACGCGTCAGAAGGTCCTCTGGCGAGCGAATGAAGACAAAGAAAAAATAATAATCCTCAGTCAACAATGCTGAACGAAACGTGGCCTTATGGGCTAGAATTAAGGTTTGAATGCTATTCTGCCTTTTCAGTGTAGCTCCCACTAACAATAAGGTACCAGACCTTCCCTCGCCGATGAGATAAAAATCATGAAAACGAAATCTAACGCAGTTTACTCGCTACTGACTCTATGTCTTCGTGTCCTCAACGCTTTCACGATTCGCATTGTATAGAAACGTTTTTGCTGCTAGGTTTATTCCTGTTCTCATTCGATTCAATATGCGCTCCAAGGAAAACCCCTTCTGACGCGTGATTTGACTGTGATAATTGATAGAGCTCCTGCCAAATCCGTTTGCAACAATTTCACTACATTTAATGATTATGTTATCTGCATATAGTATCATCACAGCCAAATCAATTCGACAATTTCACTACATTTGAAAAATCAAGTTGAGAGCCAAATCCAATAAGACAATTTCACGACATTTAGGAGCAATGCCAAATCCTTGACCTTTTCTGCGGAGCCCAACTTTCAGAAATGAATCATTTCATTTTCTCGAGTGCCCTCCCAAAATCCCCATTGGTGATAATCGGTAGCCCAATACTCTGAGAGTTTTGGCCAAGAAATAGCCGCAAAATAGCCCACCAGGTTCCGCAGCGGCTCCTTGTGGGCTATTTCCCGGCTATGTTTCGGCTTTTCACTAAACGGACAAGAAGAAGCCGGGAAATAGCCGATGTAAAACCGAGAAGTAATTATATGTAAGTAGCCAAAACTAACCAAGACGCCACCGTCGCCGGCTCGCCGAGCCACCAACCGGGGCCACCAGCGGTTGGGCGGGGCCTCCAGAGGCTGAACGAGGTCTACGGACCCAAAACTTGGGTAATTGAACTGACTAAGGTGGTGACATCTGAATCATGCCTCTGGAATGCGCCGCATACGTACCTGGAGGGCGTTCTTTCTCGGCTACTTCGCGGCGAGCTTTATTCTGTGGCTATTTTGCGGCGAGCATTATTTGGCGGCTATTTCGCGGTTATTACGCGGCAAGCAGGCATTTCGCGGCTATTTCCCGGCTCAAACTCTTAGAGCAGAGATTTTACACTCGATTATGAGTTCTTCAGTTTCTCAGAAGACTACTGCGAGTTACACGAGGAAAAGTATTAGCTGTCTACAGAAGTCTACCTTTAACTTTCGAAAAACTGAAAATCGAGCCCATATCTGTGTTAGGCGCCTCAAATTACCCCCGTCCCTTTCTATACAAAGTTTGGGCTGAGAGTGTTTAAATTTCGACTCCACAGTCCTCAAATTTTTCAGGAGCAAACGAATTTCAGGAATTCATTGAAAATAATGCTTTCTATGTTTTCGATTCACCCACTCAGGTACTCGGGGTGATGGCCCGCAAACCTTTCCCAGCTAGCCCGCGGTGTCCATCCTTCGGCCGCCCGCTTTTGGTTCGGCGGCCAGCTTCCTGTCGATGGCGCGACGACCTTTTTTCAGCTGGCTCGTGACTCTTTTCCGTGGATGGCTCGCTCTCAGGGCGCCGGCCAGTTGCATGTCGACGGCCCGCCGACTTTCACCAGCTAGCCCACGATCCACGGCTTCAACATTATTGTCACGACTATTTGTATTATTATTTACCTAAAGCATGTCGCCCCGGGTCCACGGCGAAGTAACGCCTGCTTCGGTACGTCGCAAGGACGTTACCTTCGCCGCGGTCTGCGGTGAGGAACCACCTTCCCCGCTGGTTGCGGCGAAACCCCCCCCCCCCAGCTGTGAGGGTAGATCCTATCCCCCAGCGGTCAAAAAGTGTGCTGGGGTCGTATTCGCCAACAACCAACCGAGGGAAGTCGAAAAGGGAAGCGGAAGAGATGATACCGCGCGGCAGAGGAGCGGATCAACCCATCTTAAGCCCCTTTCATAGTTTGCCGGCCGACGTCGGACGACTCGTTATCAAACTTGATAAGTCAAGATAGATAAGATGGATAGGATAGGGTAGGTAGATTTTGCACATTAGATAATGTGTCGTCCGACGTCGGTCGGGCAAGTGTGAAGAAAAGGGGCATTACACCATGTAAAGATGGGGATGCAAACTGTGTTAGGCCTAGTTTTGACTGCATCGCTGCTGTTTTTCATCGCAGCGATTTTGCACCCGCTGCTGCAGCGATGTAGCAGCGGCAGCGATTCTGTTCATAGTGCATAGGCCCACGGATGATGGAGGAAATTCAATCAATCAGTTAAATTGATGGCTGGTATTCATCAATAACGCGTTTTGACTCGAAAACACTTACCTTGTCATGTGAAAAGGTCAACGTTCACTAGACGAAACGTGTCATTCGCTGGCAATCGCTCCATCGCTGCCATTTTGGCCGCGATGGAGCGATGGTCAGCGACCATTGAGAATCGCTCTTTAAAGGCAGCAGACACGCTCGCAAAAGTTGTCGAGATAACTACATTAGTGGGGTCGTGCAGGCCCTAGAAGAGACCTCACGAAGTTGCAAGCGTCGAAAACGAGTTAAAATGACCGTATTTGAGCCGTATTGAGTCACAAAATCATCCTTTCTCCGCCCACCGATACGGGCTCCGCCCTTCAATTTAGATATTCCATGCTCGATTACGCTCATTTTGGATCACTTTTTAGACTTCTAAGGGCGTGAGCGTTCCAGAAAGGGCTGTACGAGGACATAAGCGACGTTATCCCAACAAATTTGTCGCCAGCACCGCTATTTCAGCCAATGCAGTACAACTCGTCCACTTTCAGACCAATATGGGAAGAACCGTTATATCTTCAATTCAGTCAATTTTTTTCGGTTTTTTCGTTATTTCTGAATACTAACAGCTTCAGACCTTCGATTCATTCCATAAAATTGATATCATTTTTGAGCGTGTCTGCTGCCTTTAAGCAGCGATGCAGTAAAACATAGGATTTCGTCGCCGCAACCCAGCGATGCAGGACGTTTGCCACGTAGCGATCACAATTGAAGCGGCTCTCCATTACGCGCGATGAAAAAGGAACAGTTGTCCCTCGCATGGCCGCAGCGACCACCTGCAGTCAAAATTAGGCTTTACGTATCGATATCACTGCGAAAAGATAAAGATTCCATCGCGAAGCGGCCATTCTTCATTTATGCAATTCGAAAAATTCCGGCGGTTGCGAGGGAAGCCAAGGGAGGCGAGAGGTGGCCGTGGAGCGCGCATTTTGTACTAAAATTTCACCTCATCTACCCTTCGACTCCCCAGCGGGTTGATGGCAAATACGACCCCTGGCCTCTAAAGAGTGACTCGAAGTCACCGTCCAGGGCCGGCATTGAAATGCCGGAGGACGACTTTTGTGAGACGGGGCCCTTTTTATACCGGCTGTGCACGTGATAAGCACGCTTCGACGTATTCATTTCTGATCACACTAAATTTTCACTCCAACCGGCCGAATTGAAGACGGCGTGACGTGTTTGGTGAGCAGCCGTGGCGTGGTTTGTGATGCGCGGACGAGGCAGTATTCGCGGTGCAAATGCGTCGCATGCAGCATGGTAACGGCGGTTGCAGGGTGTAACTCGTCCATGTGTTCAGGGTGTTCATGGATTTTGGAGGGAATTATTGAAACTAGCGGGAGGGTGAAATTTGCATGAGCGTGTGGGAGCCTTTACTACTTTAAAGGCAGCATACACGCTCAAAAATGATATCAATTTCAAGAAATGAATCGAAGGTCTGAAGCTGTTAGTATTCAGAAATAACGAAAAAATTTTGACCGAAATGAAGATATACCGGTTTGTTCTATATTGGTCCGAAAGTGGACGAGTTGTACCGCATTAGCTGATATAGCGGAGCTAGCGACAAATTTGTTGGGATAACGACGGTTATGTACTCGTACAGCCCTTTCTGTAACGTAAACGCCCTTGGAAGCCTGAAAAGTAATCCAAAGTGATTGTAATCGATCATGGAATATCCGAATTGAAGGGCGGAGCCCGTATCGATGGGAGGAGAAAGGATGATTTGGTGACTCAATACGGCTCTAATACGGTCATTTTAACTCGTTTTTTACGCTTGCAACTTCGTGAGGGCTCTTCTAGAGCCTGCACGACCTCACTAATGTAGTTATCTCGACAACTTTTGCGAGCGTGTCTGCTGCCTTGAAAAGAACAGAGAATCCCTATTTGGATTGCACATCCGTGCTGTTAAATGGACGCGGTGGACGAGCTGTTCGTCAGTTTTTAAAATACAACCTTAACCGATTTTCATTGAGAAAGGACCCAAGAAAGGAGGAAGGATATATGTAGAGGAAAAAAGTTGATAAATCCCGTTTCGACTCTTCCCGCAGACGATCTTTACCGAACAATTCTGCCGAGGCTCCTCAGTGAGGAATAGAATTGTCGATGAGAAAGGATATTGAGAAGAGAAAACAGAGGGAGAATTGTTGGCAAAGAGCCACATGGGATATTACCTGATAAGAGGCAGAAAATGGTGGAAAAAAGGAAAGAGTCCAAGAGTGGGGGGGGGAGAACTAGTGAGTCCAATCAGAATGGAATCGATAGAGTCAGGCCCCTGTTCTTAGGAAGGCGAGGCTAAACCCAAATCACATTTGCGCATTTGAACGAATTTAGGTGGACGCAAATGAGGAAAAATATGAGTTACACTCCCTCAGCCGCCCTCCCCGCAAATGACGGCCCGCGCCTCACATTTTGAAGGCCGGCCTCTTCAAAATGTGGGGCGAGGGCCGTCATTTTCAGCTCAAAAGGGCGCGGGTCATCACCCTGAGTACCTGAGCAGGTGCTGTAAGGAAATTTACCAGACTTCGATTTTTTTTCTTCTCTCCCCCCCCCCCCCCACAAAATTCAACATATCACTTTTCGAAAGGGTGGGGTACAGAAGAAAGGAAGATCGGTGTGTTTTCATTCTCACGCCGTCCGTCTTCGGAGGCACCTAAATAGCTGAAGCCCTAGACAGGCTAGGGAATAGGGAGCCAATCTTGCCGGTGGTAAAGATATCACGATATCGGGTCCTCAACATGGAAAACTCTACAAGGAAAAACCACTACACTTCCGTGAAAATTTTGTGCCGATGGCAAGTTACAAAGTTGTGCTCTAGGGAACAATCTATCAACATAGGGATTGTTTTATAACTCCACCGAAACGGGCATTTTTCTGCGATGCTTCAGATCAGACGAGATCTTCTGCTGTCTCAAAAAACAAGAAATTCATGAAGATTTTTCTCAAATTTCAGGTTTTCCGACTTGTGAAAAAATTACATTAAATCATAGAAATTGAAGGAGCTCTCAAAATTAGGAACGCGAAAAAAAAATTGTGGTAAAAAAATTACTCAGAACTCGATGATAGTTTTAGTGTTGCTTGGCTCGAATAATTGACAAACATTTGGGGTTCTAAAAATGAGCACCAACGAAAATATTGCTGCCAGAAAAGAGCTGTGAGGTCGACAGAATCCTGGTTCGGTCACCTACTGTGCTTATCTGGGCCGAATTCCGCTCCGCAATCGCGTCTCGACACGCTTTGCGGCCGCGCGCTTTCGAGTCGAAAGAGTTTCCAGCTCCTCAGCCGCCAATCTGTTGACTCTAGGTGGATTCTAGGAGCTGGAAACTGATTGAAATTGGAGAAAACTGCATAAAAAAGCCATATCCAATCGGCTTCGGCGCTGGAAACTCGACTCGAGCGCGTGCGGCCGCAAAACGTGTCGAGACGCAATTGCGGACCGGAACTTGGCCCAGAGAAGCACCGCCTCACGAGTTCTTAAAACTACCTCGATTATCGATAAATTTCCTAGCACATACATACCAGTTGATGGTTGAAGCTCTGAACAGATTAGGAAGTGGATAAATAGTCCCACCTGCGACAAAAATTTGATGATAGCGTAAGCCAGACTTGGAAAACTTGAGAACACCTCGACAAATGAGCCAGAATAGGGCTATATGTAAGAACGTAAAGCCAACCGAACATTGCTCGACGCGACGCGGTCGCGTCACAGCTCTATAATTTCCTTGGTTTTTACTCCGATTTCGTTACAACTTGACCTTCGGTGGGGTTGTTTTCCTACTTCCCTAGTCCAGGCAGATACTCAAGTGCTGACCCCTGGAGGAGGACCGTGTGTGAATGAATACACACCGCTCTCCACTTCTTTTATACCCTACCGTTTATCAAGTGGTTATTATCGGTTTTGTTTATGAGAGCCGTGACGCGCGACCGCGTCGTGTCGAGCAATGCTTGATTGGCCTTTACGTTCTTATGAGGGGGCTGGGGTGGATAGGATTTCTCAAAGGCAGTATTCACGATGAATATCGCACTCGAGTTCGACCCAAAAATGGGATTGTTTGGTCGTGAGGTAACTAATAGTGAAGAAACAGGGAAGAAAAACGTCCAGAATAAGTCAAAATAACGGTTTTTAAATTCAGGGCGTGGACGAGAATCATGGGCCCTGCTGATTTCGGCAAGCGCGCGCTAATCGCGAAATCTGCGCGAATCGATAATGCTAACTGCGGCAGAGTTGCTTGGCAATTTGCCATCGAAACGTGTGCGGCGCCACAAGCTCGTCCGATTGGGGGGCGGACCGGGATAGGTAGGCGCACCGGGAGAGCTTTCAAAGCCGTTTGTATTCATTTCTGGCCAGTTTTCGTTGCTTTCTTTGACCCTACCCTCTACAGCACCTGCCAACTTAGTGTTTCACACCGAGACCTCGAGAACGAGATTTATCGTGAACACTGCCTTTAAAGGCAGTGTTCACGATAGAAACCCGTAATATAGTTTTCGATCCTCTTGGGTAGGCAAGTCCATTAAAGGCATCGCCCACGATTGAAACCGTTTTGCAGTTTTTGCGTTTAATCGGACTAGTGGGCCTCCACAAGGACATTCACAAACTTTGGAGTTCTGAAATTGCCTCCGAATGGAGTTTTCGATACCTCAAAACGGCTTCCTGGGTTCGGAGGCCGGCCTTTGGGTCGATCCTTTGTTACGATTAAGAAAGGAAAACAACCGGTTAATTTATCACGTTTAACACGTTCATTACATTGAACAGTTCACTCCCCCGAACCGGTCAATTCTTCTAATGTCAGAAATGAAACGTCACAAAAGCGATCCTGTTTTGGTACAAAAAAGCGGTTTCCGGGCATCTTTCGCTGCTCTTTCTGGCACAAATGTCTCAGTAGGACCTCCCATATTTAAAGGAAAACTCGACAACCATATTTCATCGTGGACGATGCCTTTAAAAAGAGGGTAGAAGGGAAAAGTCCTCACACAACATTTGAATAGCGGGGGAAACTGTTTGGAGGAATCTCTGGAAAAAATAAATATAGCTCTTTGTGTGTATCGGGAGACTGCGGACAATGCATCGAACCTGACGTCGGGGAAATGGTTTGCGCTTCAAAATTTTTAGACAAGTGACTTTGCTTTATGTTTCCTGTACCAAAAATTCAAAAAAAAAATAGGAGGGGCCAATGTACGTGCTGGGACGTGAGACGTTTTTGGAATAATGAAAATTAGAAAGTTCGCTGACTGTTCCTACGGTGAAACGGACGCAGGGCAACTGTTATAGGACGTGGGCGGGTTGGCCCGTTGGGTTGGCTGGCCCACGAGATTTTCACCTATTTCCCGACCGTTATTGGTCGCGCTTCCGTTCTTAATCCTTTAAAGGGAGCCAAAGCTTACGTTTTTTGCCACAAACAGGCGACAACAACATTGTCATAACGATCCATTGAGATATAAAGGCAGGGTCCGGGTAGAATTTCGATTTTGAGATTTTCCGCTGAATCTGTGCTCATGGTACAGGTAGCCCGAAGGAACATGCGAAAACTGCGTAAAACCGGTCTTCTCCAAGTTATTCCAGCCACTTCCGTGAGCCGATGATCCAGAAAAGTCAGAAAAGTGTGGCCATCGTCCATACTTTAGCGGTTGTCGATGCATTCTTCAAAAGTGTTGTGTAATTATCGGTCATTCCAGCCATGATTATCATGCTGTGGATACCGTAATCCCTGACTTTCAGGCTGTTTTCTCCAGAAATATGGACTTAGAGTTTTAGAAAATTTTGGACGGTGTCCAGCTAGACCAGCCCAATCTAACTAATCCGAATTTTTGGATGATGTCAAAATCTGACCGGACCGTCTTTCTCTACGTCCTCTTCGCTCACCATTCTGACTCGGGCACAGCGCACTGAGTTTTTCATATCTCCATAAACCCCAAACCTTACGGGCCTCTATCCTTATTGTAACATCTGTTGGGTCTGCGGATCATTTTGAAACTTATTTCATTCAGGTGCAAAAGTGAAACGGCACATTACGACTCTGGAGAGAAAAAGGAAATAATGTATTTTCTTTGAATCTATAAAAGTTTTTTTGTTGTGTGTTAATCTCAGTTTGAAAGAGTTATCGGATTAAAATACTTTTTTTCGCTGCGAAACAACAGCTGGTACAAATCTTAATTGAGGGATGGGCACACAGGATTTGCGTTGAAATTTGAATGATTCCGGTTCCCGGAATCAGAGTATTTGTAGAGTCTGTCCGCCCACGCGGTCGGCGTGCGTGTCGAACCTTACGCCGCGGAGGCATTTTTCGGAAGAATCTCTCGACGACTGCAGACAGCTGTCTGGGGTTATATTTAGTATACGTCTTAGAATCATGCTAATCGATTACCCGGTCCAAAAAATGACTTCGCGACCGCAGTTCGACAAGCACGCCGACCACATCTCAGAAAAATGAAAACATGTTACATGTAATATAAAGTGTAAGATACTTGAGACATTCAAGTATATTGCCTTTATATCGCATGTAACCTACACTTATATTAGATGTAACATACACTTATATTACATGTAACATACACTTATATTTCATGTAGCTTAATTAGAGCTGCAAGTTGAAGCTCGATGCTTTAAGGGTTGGAGCTGCAAGTTCCAGGCTACTGCTTCAGGTACAAATCAGCAAGCTTTAAAGGCACCGTGCGCGCAAAAACCCTATCTCATTTTTTCATGTTTTTGCACGGGCGATTCTCTGACGTACAGGATAAAAGTGGAAAGGGTCTACGAAACCATCAACTTTCGCAAAAAAACGTTTCGAAACGTCTCGAATTAATCACTTCCCACCCCTCCGTCAATTTCGGGGTGTCGGGTGCATTACGTCGGAAGTTTTTTTTTTCACAAACGTCGGATGTGTTTTTTGCTTCAAACTTATTAAGTGGGTGAATTTCTCTTGCCTTCTGTTCGCTGGAACTTATTATAAAAATTAATTATCCATTGGGCAAGTTTGGATGTTAGAATTTCCCGAATAAAATATTTCGAATGCTGAATCATCTGCGCCTGTGATGGCGCAGATGATTCAGCATATGAAATTTTTTCTGTTCCTTGTGCTAGATGGTTGGTGAAAATTGGTGGCGGATCGTCATTTTGAACCACTCCAACTTCAGAGCCTTATGTTTTTGACGCGCAAAACTTCACCAACCTGGTCCGCCGGGCCCAATCATGAAATTGAGCCTGAAAAATGGAAATTGGTTTTCAGCTCGAACGATGCCTTTAAGCTCTCTTGGGCATCCCAGGAGCTTAAAGCTTGCTGCTTCAAGACTGAAGCAGCAGGCTTGGATCCCAGAGCTTCATTCAAGAAGCAATGGGCTTAAGCTTGCTTCAAAAATATTGCTTGTCGCTCCCTCTAATCCTCCCTCACGATTAAAACGAATCATGAAGAGTGAGAGATCAATGACTCGGCCAGGGCAAGTGACCACCCTGTCGAATGTCAATCACATGGGCCTGCGCTCATCGGTAAGCTATGAGGCGGCCCGTGTGCTGTGCAGGTTTGCAGAAGGTGTTCAACATAGGCCCACAGTTGCTGGAGATATTTGAATTATGATACACTTATACTGCATGTAATTTACTTGAGTAGAGATAATTCACATGTAACATACATTGACGGAGATGTATTACAAGTATATTGTAATCGTCTCTTATGTTACAAGTATTATGTTTTCACCATCGAAAACATATTACTTGCAACATTTGGCCTGCGAGCGAGGAACCGATATATTACATGTAACATACATCGGTCGAGATAATTTGCAAGTAATATACATTGGCCAATTTATATTAAATGTATATTAATTCAGGCCTTTTATATTACATGTAATATGTTTTCATTTTTCTGAGATAGGCGGACACTCTTACTCAAACAGTGTTTAAGAATCTCGAAGTTCTCTCTCACCTATGTTAGAACCGCGATATTAAGAACAGGTTTGTCTTGATTTCACCGAGCACATCTATTGCCGACGCTGAAAAATTGGAAAGTCCGGAAAGAATGTGTCATTCATTCGAGAGGTTCAACTGCTTACATCCTGTCGCGGAAGTCGAAGTCACGACTACTCTGAGAGCTTTGGCCGAGTAATACCCACGAAATAGCCCACCAGGCTCCACAGCGGCTCCTGGCGGGCTAATTATCGGCTGATTCGCGGCTATTTCTAGGCTTTTAACAAACGAACAAGAAGTAGCCGAGAAATAGCCGAGGTATAACCAAGAAATAACGAAAAGTAACCAAACGTAACCAAGACGCAACCGTCGCCAGCTCACTGAGTCACCATCCGGGGCCTACAGAGGCTGAGCGAAGTCAAGTACCTAAGACTCGGGTATTCCAACCGAGGGAAGTGTTGACATCTTAATCGTCCCTCTGAGTGCGTCGTATGTCGTCGTAAAAACCTGGTGAGACTTATTTACCTGTTATTTTGCGGCTATTTCTCGGCCAAAACTCAGAGGGGGAACGAAGTGTTAGAAAAGGTCTAGGTGGTCGAGGTGTTCAATCTGACAGTTGCAAGATGGAGTTGGAGCTCGCTGTCGGAATCACAAAGATTTCACGAAAATTATTTACTATAACCACTAGATCACCACAAATATGTACGCATGTAAAAGACACGATGTGTGTCCTGACAAAACCAAGTTCAAACATTCCAAATAATATAAGTTTCAACAAATAGCAGAATAACATCGCGAAGAGCCGGATTTCTCCGACAACATGCGCCCTACACTACACCGCTTGTAAGAACCGTGTGAAAGTTTTGAAAAACTGCAATAATACACTATGTATACAGATCGAGTGCATGAGAAACGTGGACCTATCCAAGTAATCCTATATACCAGGTTGTTTAATAAGTTTTGTCGTTCGATAAGAAAAACACAATTTTGTGGTTCAAAATACACTTTATTATTCAGTGTAATCTCCGTGAACATTAATACACTTTAAAAAATCAAAAAATAAATAAAATAAAAAAAAAAAAAATCCAAGTCTCATCCATAGTGATGAATCGACGCAAAAATTAACATTATCCTTTGAAACCCTTCAAATGTTCCTAAGAAAGTCGCATTCGAATGTGTTTTTGTTCGATTGTTAGCGAATGCGGCACCCGTTGTGCACACAGCTTTCTAAAACACAAAATATCACTTAAAGTATGGCTTAAACTGCCTAATGAGATATGTAGAGCCTCTACTGAAACTCTCTCAGTCAATCGACGATCTTCCAAAACCATATCCTGTATTTTGGCCATGATTTCTGGTGTTGATGCGCTTTTTGGACGTCCTTCACGTGGATCGTCTTCAAGGCTTGTACGACCCCGTTTAAATTCAGCAACCCATCTTTCTACTATTTTAATTGTGAGGGAACAATCATTGTACACTTTTAATATTCGTTCGTGGATTGCTTTTGGTGCTACACCTACCAAAAATAAGAATTTTATCTCTGCACGATACTCAATTTTTTCCATTGCTGTGACACGGCGACACTAAATGGCTTGTAAACAAAGAATGAATTGACAGATTGAAATGAAACTTCACATACGTTCATATAAAGAGTGTACCAACAAAACAAAAAAATTTTGGGCTAGTAGCAACGCCCTCCCTTATCGAACGACAAAACTTATTGAACAACCTGGTACATTAACCCTATAGAAGTCATCTCTAAACTGCGAACGTACCGGTAGAAAAAGCTCAGTCTTACACGTAAAAATACCATTCCAGCATGGGTTTCGATTCCCTGCATCCTGAAATGACCCTGTGGAATTAGGTGATGCTGTTC
Organism: Aplectana chamaeleonis; assembly: GCA_029168955.1. NCBI lineage: Eukaryota > Metazoa > Nematoda > Chromadorea > Rhabditida > Cosmocercidae > Aplectana > Aplectana chamaeleonis. The sequence continues at coordinate 28,979 of JAPDOI010001800.1, read as the reverse complement.
CAGTCAAACTCGTCTTCCGATATTTCCTCCTCCAGCCTCTGCATGTGGTGAAGAGTTCCTGTTGGAAGGCAATCTTCACGGTAACCTAGACAAGAGCTCCGTTCTTTTGAGCTTTACAAGCTCCGAAACGTATGGAAACAGACTAACCAGAATCCGTTATTGTGCCGCCATTGTTGCTGCGATAGGTGATGAGTTCCGGAAACATGCTACCCATGCAGTCTGAATGAACAAGGGTTCGTTGCAGCTGGACATACCGGTTAACGTGCAGTATATGCAAGCTCTGGGAAATTTCTGGAGAGCTCTTGATTCCGACTACTACAACGAAAGCTGTCCCCTACTCTGAGCGTTTTGACCGCGTGATAGCCGCGAAATAGCTCACCAGGCTCCGCAGCGGCTCCTGGTGGGCTATTTCAAGAAATTTTGCGGCTACATCTCGGCTTTTCACAGAACGGACAAGAAGTAGTCGAGAAATAGCAGAGATATAGCCGAGAAATATTTAGAAGTGAACAAAATTAACTAAGACGCAACCGTCGCCGGCTCGCCGAGCCAGCATTTGAGCCGCCAGCGGTTGGGCGGGCCTCCAGAGGCTGATCGAGGTCCTAGTAGCTCAAACTTGGGTAATTGTACCCACGGAGAAGCTGACATCTGAATCATGCCTCAGCAATGTGCCGTTGCCTCTACCTGTAGAGCATTATTTCTCGGCTTATTGGCGGCTACTTCTTGGCGAGCATTATTTAGCGGCTATTTCTCGGCTATTTCGCGTCAAGCGTTATTTGGCGGCTATTACGAGGCAAGCAGGCATCTTGCGGTTATTTCGCGGCTATAACTCGGGCAAAACTCTCAGAGCAATCACCAGTTCTGTTTTATTAAGGCCCACCGCTCAGCTGCTGGTTGTGATCGACTTAGGAAGCTCGCTAGAGATTTCCCGGGGTTGGGTAATTTCTGTTGTCCCGGTAAAGTGTGGGAGAGTGGCAAGGGACCAAATCTCAAGAGAAATTTTACACTCCCACCGCCGAGCAGCGCGGCTAACTGCAATTCTATGATATTGATCGTGCCGCTCCGTTTGGCGGCGGGGAGTGTAGCTGACCCCTAAGACATATTCCCACTCCAGAAGGTGGCGTGGATGTCCAAGCTAGCAAAAAAAAAACCTTTCAGCCTGACTCACCGCTGAACCGTACCGTGTCCAAGTTCAACAGGTCTTCCTCATTCGAGTAATCGATACCGGCTGTTTCCATACCAATCTTCAGCCAATCAATCTGTTCTTCCTGTAAGACGCTGGGAAATTTTAGCCAATTTTTGGACCACGACTATATATTTAGTTTACCGTTCTGTATTTATCGCAGTGATCGTCGTTTGGAAACAGCTGATCATAGACAGCCCTGAAAGAAGCCGACAGGTCCTGCGAGGCGAACAGAGACAGCTCGGACAGGTCACCTTCTTCCTGAAGAATTTTTTCACGTTGAATGGGTGAATTTGTGAAGTAGATGAGATGAGAATGTCAGACAGCGCGCCTTTTCTGCGGTCAAGCATTCATAAAATTCTGATAAAGTTACATACGAATTAAGGACTCTAAACCTGTTACCTACGACTCATCTTCATAGCTTTAAGTTACATGTGACCTTGAACATAGGAAGTATGTTGCGCGGTGCGAGTTGACTTACACGTAACATAAAGCATTCACGTGTAACTTAAATGTGTTATTTTATCGCACATGTAACTTGACTCGGGGCGGGCTGTTTCCTCGGCAGGTATACGATGCACTCACGACTCAGAGAGTAGGTGCGGGCGGATCGCTGGCTTTTGGCGGGCGGATCGACATCCACCCGCCATCCGCCCGCCAGTAGCCAGCGATCCGCATGCCAGTAGCCAGCTATCCGCCCGGCAGTAGCCAGTGATCCCCCCTCAATGCCACATGTTGGTTTCTCCGGTGGTTCCCACCACGGTCCCCGTGTGCGGTACCACCCCCCCCTAGCAGTGGGGACCATCCCCTCAGCTGACAGAAATTATCCTTCGGCCTCTGAGTGATCCTTCAGAGGTGATTGTAAGTCACCATCCAGGATCGGCCTCGAAATGCCGAGTGAGCAGTCAGTGCGATGGAGCGCCTTTTATACCCTTCGGTTTGTTTACTCTGCGCATGACACTGATAACAGAAAAGAATTCGTCAATGATTGACAATATTCATCGTGTAAAATTTGAGCGGGCGGATCGCTGGCTATCAAAGCGCTTGCGGGCGGATCGCTGGCAGGCTGCGGGCAGATCGCGGCTCCAGAGCTTGCCGGCGATCCGTCCGCTAGCGTGATAAACTTTCCCAGGTGCCGCTATCCGCCCGCCAAAACGCAGCGATCCGCCCACTGAGACGACGAGAGAAAGCGATCCGCCCGGCGAGGTCAAGATGAGCAGCGATCCGCTTGCCGTGGTACCGCCCGGAGAGGCCTTGATTGCCAGCGGTCAGTCCGCACCTACTGTCTGAGGAGGCAGGACGATAGCGTCGTCGGTTCAATTAGCCGAGCTTGAAGTACTTCGCCCCGAACACCGGCTGGAGGCCCCGCCTAGCCGTTGGCAGCTCCCGGCGTGCTCGGCGAGCATACCGCGCGTCGGTGTACTGGCCGCGTCGCGTGTAGGTGCCCGCCGCGCCGCGCCTGGGTGTCAGGTAAAATGCAGCAAACAGTACAAGTTACTCGCAATGCTGTGAACTATTAGCGCAACTTACATGATGCTTTAATAAAAAATCTGGTCAAGTTACACGTAACATTGCTTCAAGTTAATTGTGAACTTGAATTAAGTTGCGTGAAGCCGTCATGCAACTTGCGTTAAAGTCTCAGGTAACTTGTTCAGTCGATGTCTAGCAGAGGGCTGAGTGCCGCGTTTCACATTCCGAAACCCGCAGATTTGCACATTTTTGGTCTTCCGCGTTCTGGAAACCCCACAAAGCGCTGCGGAAAGCGTAAATTTCGGGTTCATTGATATAGGAGCAGCCTACCAATAATCTTGAAATTATTTTTGCGCTCTGGGTTCTGAGATCGGCATTTCAGCGCGATTTAAGGCGTCTTGCCCCCAAGTTCCGAAACCCGATAAAAATATTTTGTGTCGAAACCCGAAACCAATTTTTGGAATTTTTGAAATTTTATTCCGCTGATCTCTTATGCCCACGAAAATTTTCTTGAATGTACAGAGCCAACCTCCAGCTGCACATCCTGAGGTAACAGAGTTGATTCGAGAGTTTCCTCTTCACAAGTAGTCTCTTCAGAAGTAGTGGAATTGTTTCGTTCGATAATCGATTGACACCCGCCATTTACGGCTCCACTGATGCGTTCACCGAGACGACCTGAAGACAAGTGGCGTAGAATTTCAGCCATTTGGATAGAAATTTCCGGCTGACCTTTAATGTAAAGTCTTTTGATTGTGGGGTTCACCCGCGGCGGCGAACCGTCCAAAGAGCGAAATCGTCTTTCCGGTACATCGACGCATACCCAAAGAGAACCTAAAAATGCTACTGGGTTGTGCACGGCGTTTTCTGATATGAAAAGACAACAGGAGCTCAATAAAATACGGTAGCTAACCTTTCTCGCCTTCCTTCTTGTCCAGTCGTCGGAACTGCTTGTTTAGTGATAAATTGTGCCTCACAGAGTTCTGAAGTGGGTTTAGAGTTCAGTGGTGGGAGGGAGATTCAGAGCAGTAGAAAATATAGTGCTTCCCTGTGTGAAATAGACTTTGAGGGGCGGGAGGTTCGAGTTTGGGTAAATATTCAGGACACCAAACACGAAACAGGGGTGCGTTATATACTTGTTCCAAATGAAATTCATTTCGAATATCCGACTTTTCGACTATAGTCGGATATCGCACTTTTTCGAATATTCGACTTTTCGACTATAGTCGGATATCGCACTTTTTCGAATATTCGACTTTTCGACTGTAGTCGGATATCGCACTTTGTTCGAATATTCGACTTTTCGACTGTAGTCGGATATCGGACTTTTTCGAATATTGGAATTTTCGACTGTAGTCGGATATCGCACTTTTTCAAAGATTCGACTTTTCGACTATAGTCGGATATCGCACCTTTTCGAATATTCGACTTTTCGACTGTAGTCGGATATCGGACTTTTTCGAATATTCGACTTTTCGACTATAGTCGGATATCGCACTTTTTCGAATATTCGACTTTTCAACTGTAGTCGGATATCGGACTTTTTCGAATATTCGACTTTTCAACTGTAGTCGCATATCGGACTTTTTCGAATATTCGACTTTTCAACTGTAGTCGGATATCGGACTTTTTCGAATATTCGACTTTTCAACTGTAGTCGGATATCGGACTTTTTCGAATATTCGACTTTTCGACTGTAGTCGGATATCGCACTTTTTCGAATATTCGACTTTTCAACTGTAGTCGGATATCGGACTTTTTCGAATATTCGACTTTTCAACTGTAGTCGGATATCGGACTTTTTCGAATATTCGACTTTTCAACTGTAGTCGGATATCGGACTTTTCGAATATTCTGACTTTTCAACTGTAGTCGGATATCGGACTTTTTCGAATATTCGACTTTTCAACTGTAGTCGGATATCGCACTTTTTCGAAGATTCGACTTTTCGACTATAGTCGGATATCGCACTTTTTCGAATATTCGACTTTTCGACTACAGTCAGATATCGAACTTTTTCGAAGATTCGACTTTTCGACTATAGTCGGATATCGCACTTTTCGAATATTCGACTTTTCGACTATAGTCGGATATCGCACTTTTTCGAAGATTCGACTTTTCGACCATAGTCGGATATCGCACTTTTTCGAATATTCGACTTTTCGACTATAGTCAGATATCGCACTTTTTCGAAGATTCGACTTTTCGACTATAGTCGGATATCGCACTTTTTCGAATATTCGACTTTTCGATCGACTTTTCGACCATAGTCGGATATCGCACTTTTTCGAATATTCGACTTTTCGGCTATAGTCAGATATCGCACTTTTTCGAAGATTCGACTTTTCGACTATAGTCGGATATCGGACTTTTTCGAATATTCGACTTTTCGACTATAGTCAGATATCGCACTTTTTCGAAGATTCGACTTTTCGACTATAGTCGGATATCGGACTTTTTCGAATATTCGAATTTTCGACTGTAGTCGGATATCGCACTTTTTTCGACTATTCGACTTTTCGAATAAAAAGTCTTTTTTATCCGACTGAAACAGTCGGATACTCATCCGATTATTCGATTCGGAACAGTTATAGTGCGTTAGTCTCTCTTCTGAGGCTCACTGTGAGTTCTGAGGGGTACAATGCCTTTAATTTGGGGCAACCTACCTATCTAAATATCCCAAAAATCGACAAACGGACCTAAATTCGTGTTTGGCGTCCCAAACGACCCCCACATTGGAATTTCGAGCCATATCTGACTGAACATCGGCCGAGCTATGTATGTAGAGCAAAATTACCTCTACGTTTCCGGCGGATTCTCATCTCTTAACCGCTAACAAGGGAACCACAATAAGTCATTGTGACCATTCCAAATGAAATGTACTTTAATAGAACCATTTTTGGACGAAAAGTCCGAATATGCCCATCGCAGCTGCCTAGACCCACTCTGAAAAAAGTTGATGGCATTTTTTATCTGATTTTCGTACTTATTGTACCCTCCGAAAAGCGCATTGTTTTTAGAAAATCCGGAAACGGACCTCATAGTCGTGTTCAGCGCCAAAAACTGCCCCGCTAAGCAAAGTTTGGTTGGAGCAACATTTTCCAAACTTTGCGCAGACTAACAGCGTTTAGGACTTTTACGGATTTTCGGTTAGGCGTGTATTTATACCAATTAGAGGGCTCTCGAAGCGTTTTAGAAAAATATTCCAGATTTGACTAAAAGTTCGCTCTGGGAGGTTAATTGGGGTGCTGATCACGAATCTGAGGTTCAATTATCGATTTTCCGAAGTCTTCGAATGTATTCGTTTAAAAATTCCCATCGGGTGAGAATTTAATGGCAAATCGCGACTTTTGACGATTTCCGGAGTTATCCTATAGAATATGCTCGAGTTATTCATCTGGGGGTTATTTGGAGCGCTGAACACGAATCTTATGTCGGTTTATCGATTTTTGACAGCTTACGGTAGATTACGGTGGGTATACGGTAGTTTGGTCAAAGTCTCAGATTTGTCTCAAAGTTTCTATGTGGGGGTTATTTGGGGTGCTGAATACGAATTCGTTGTTCATTTGTCGATTATCGGAACATTTAGGTAGGTTTTGCCTCCTAAATGGCATGTTACCTACCGTAACCTACAGTACACCTTAGAATTTGGGCAAGCATACCCCAGATTCGTGTTCAGCACCCCAGATTGCCGCTGCATACACGTTTCTAGCAAAATCAGGAGAAATTTTTGAAAACACCCTAAAAATTCCATGGCGGGTACCCTTACCTTGCCGCGAAGCTTAAAAAACGCTCATAACGCTTTTCAGAGTGGGTCTAGGCAGCTGCGATGGGTATATTTGGACTTTTCGTCCAAGAATGGTTCTAGAAAAGTACATTTCATTTGGAATGGCCACTATGACTTATTGTGGTTCCCTTGTAAGACTTATTGTGTTTATCAGGAGTTCCACGAAAAGCCAGAAGCGTCCCGGTGTTTCACAATCCTGACGTCAACAAACACCGCCCATGTGCAAGTGTATGTACATTTTGCTGTGGATACGCGCAAACCACCATTTACACTTGCTCACCTCATTAACCCTTTTTGGAGATAAGCAGCGATTCGTTCTATCCAGCCCTAGTTTAGTGCCAGACTACTCCACCCGTCTTGGTTACAGGATGATGTTTTTTTTTCCGTGTCCTCATTTTCTTTATTCCATTACGCGTGCACTTATCGAACTCTATCTCAAATAAATGTTCACAATGCTCTATTTAAAGACTGTGTTCACGATAATCTACAATTTTGAGATTAATCGCAAAATCGATTAATTGACCCCCGGGTAGATCTAAAATGACGGAGAAACTGAGAAAAACGGGCCACAAGGGCACGAAATCCTGGATCTCACCCCGCCACTTTACTCTAACAGGAATTGTTCGTTGTGACGATGAAAAATGTTGTGGACCCGTCCTGGGTCATTTTCTGCTTTCTGTTGCTCCGTACCCTCCTTCGGACCCTAACATACTTGTATAAAATATTTTTCCTTTTCCAACTGATCCCATTTTTCACCGGTCACAATCACCGGGAACATGTTGATCCAATCGGACAACTAGTCCAGGCCAGAGAAAATGTCACTGAATTACGATCAAAGCTTTGTTTTATGTGAAGAACTCGGAAATAAAAATCATCGTGAACTGAAAGGCCTTTAAAGGCAGTGTTCATGTTGATTTCGTTCTCGAGTTTTTCACTAAAAACAATATGTTGGCTACCAAGTGTTACCAAAATAACGGAGAAACGGCGAGAAACGCCCTTAATCGTCTTATTTCAGTGGCATTTATTCTCTGGCCTGGACTAGTTGTCCGGTTGGATGAACATGTTCACGGTGGTTATTACTGGTGAAAAATGGGGCTAAGCAAAAATGGAAGAATATTTCAGGCAAAACACTGTCAGTTAGGGTCCGAAGGAAAGAACGGAGCAACACAAAAAAAAGAGAATTCCAAAAGCCGGCTCCACAAACGACTTCATCGCCACAACAAACAGTTCCCCTGAGATTAAAGGCACCGTTCAACCTCAGAATCGTTTTCCTGTTTTTCTGCCTTTATTGAAGACGGTCCCATGCTGATACCAACGATACCGCTGGAATCGTACAGGACCACCTGGAAACGGAATTATGGCCCTTCAACAATTGAGCTATGGAAACATGATGGACGAGTTGTCCGAGGCTTGTAACTTCCGTCATTTGCAACCAATGTATATGAGCGAACCTGAGTGAAGAGAGAGGCTGAGAATGAAGGGAAGAACGGGGTTATTGATCGGGAACGATAACTCATCTCGCCAATATTGAGCTCGAAAGATCGTAAAAGGGGCGTGCCAAAGTGGCTTCCGGGTGTGGGCGCCCCAAGGTGGCTTCCTCCTATATCTCGCTCATTCGTAGGAATTGAGAGCTCGCACTTAACAGGTGTTATATGGGGTGGGTCTACTTCACAATTAAGAGGAAATATTAGATTTCGTCCCTGAGCTTGGGCTGTGCCTTTAAAGAAGCGGGGTGAGAGTAAAGGATTTCGTGCCCTTCTGGTCCGTTTTTTTGGTTTCTTTGTCATTTCAGTTCTACTCGAGGGCCAAACAATCGATTTTGCGAATAATCTCGAAATCGAAGATTATGGTGAACAGTGCCTTCAAGGGCTTCATCGGTGCAGAAAATCACCTTAGTTTGGTTCTTATTCATAACTCTTTGTTTTGATAGAATCGCGAAGTAGAAGATCTCGACCTTGTGTATCCATGAAATTATAATTCTACAAAAAGGGTAGTTGATCTGAGAAGGCGGAGTCGTGTGGTCAGTCATCTAGCATATGTAAGTAAGAGATGCGGTAAGACCAGCACAATGGATGAATAACATTTTGCTGGAGAGATCCTTACATCGAAACATTGCCATAACAAGAATCTAATTTTGATTTTGGCAGAGTTCCTGATGAGTGAGTGGTAGGCAAGTGGAATTCATTCACCAGAAATGTGTACTGCATAATCCTCACGGCTCGCGCTGCGGGGCGGGGAGACGCGCGTGCCGCTCATCTAGCACCGGCATGGCGGTTCTACCATTTGTGATCCTACGTGATTTTCAGACCAAGTCCGACATAAGTAATCCTAGATACATTGTATGCAAAAGTATTCCTGGAATCGCTGTGCGTAGCACAGTTGAGACTCATTTCTACTCCGCACCGACATAGCGGTGACGCCAACGCCGTTTTGCACCGTACGTGCTGCGCGGCAAAAAATTTCATAGTCCACTGCTCGGCCCGCGCGTGCGGTGAGGACTGCAAAAACTGCCCAACATGTTCAAAGCGAGAGGCTTTTCCGAAGCAACAAATTCTGTTGCGCCAAGCACACGAATTAGGCGTGAGCACGAATCTGATGCTTTTTGAACAAATTCTGAAATTTTCCCTCAAATTTGAGATTCCGAAATCTGGTGCGTGGTTTTGGCTTTTCGGGTCATAGGGGCGGGGCCGACATTTTCTTGGTAGTTTCTCACTTATTTGAGTTAACTGAGATCTCGCGCTATGTATGTACATAGGAGATCCGCTCTGCCATAGCGTCACCGCTTGCGTATTCATAGTCTCCGCAAGCGCGTGACTCGTGTGACGCGCGTAGAAAATGTTCATACCCCAACGGGTTGCCCGCGCGTAACGCGCTGGCGTTAAGAAGTGTATAAATAGCGCCTAACAGAGGGCCATATCCTATTCACAAAATTTTCGAAACACCTGCGGAAGTGGGATTTGCGGTTTTTAATGGATCCGAAAGTCCACATTCGCGACTTTACCGAACACTGCCCATTGAACGAACTATAGATCCGGGTTATAATTAACAGCTTTTTTAAAAACCAACCTTCCAGCTGGTGTTGCGATTCTCTCGATAGTATTTGAATTTGTCCGTGATGTATGTGTAGATTCCACTTAATGAACACCTAAACAGCCGAATATGTCACAAAACCTGTTCTACAAATTTATTCAGCATTCAGCCTCGAGCGTTCTAGCCCTAGCAATTGAGTTGTTGGGGCCAGCAATCACGTCCGTGTCCTTCTATTCCCTCAGATGAAAACTTCACAATTTACCAACCCTCGAAGAAATAGGAGGTGCGGAAGCCTCTAAAAGGGATCGACAACTAGTCGCAAGCTCCTTTCATAGTATTAGGGTGTTCGGAGAATCGTTTCCGATTTGGCTCAAATTTTTACATGGGGGTCTGTTTCTTGATATTCTGAGACTTTCTGTAGGTGACGGCAGATGTGGTGACATTTAACTAGCTTGACCCACCTTAGTATACCGAAAATCGATAGTTCGACTCCAAATTCGTGTTTAGCACCCCAGAAAACTTTATCAGAGCGGTTTTCAGCCAAATCTGGAACGTGTACCAAACAAACGTATACCCACAGTAACTCACTGAAGTCTATCAAAATCGAAAAACGGACCTCAGATTCGAGTTGAGGACTCCAAATAGCCTTCACAAGGAGGGTTCGAGGCAAATCTATCATTGCGTCTTGGAAATTTACAAAACTCACATTTTGCTCCAAAAATTTCCTCCGGTAAGAGATTTTGTGCCGAACTTGTCGAAACTTCCCGAAGGTCTATATTTGGACCTCAATTTAATGTTCAGTACCCCAGATGAACCTCAGAAAAAAGTTTTGGGCCAAATCCGAAACCATTCTTCTGAACACCCTGAAAATCGCTATGAGGGAGCGGGAGCTCCCGAACGAGGCAATCCACTCAACTTGGTTCAGAAAATTCTGCAGCAGCTACAAACATACATAGATTTGAAAGCGTCATTTAAAGTGAATCAATTGGTACTAAATTCGTTGTAAACTCCGTTTGCGACCAGTTGCCGATCCCTAGGAATGGGGGATGAACCCTGCTGGATGGCAGCTAATGCAGCCCCCTTCTCATTAATTTAGATCACCTTACACTTGCCTAAATAAACTGAACACCATAGCTTGTCTCAGATATTCCGACACCAAGCAAGCTTACTTTTACTACTGAAGAATTAAGGATAGAACTTACTTTTTACCCGCTGAATTCTCGATAGCCATGCGAATCAATTGTGTGTAGGAGTATGGAGGTTTGTCGTCATCTCGAACCCGTACCGGTGCTGCTGGCTTGATTGGCAAATCGGCGATAGATGTCTGAAGACCGCCCTTTGATATTTGAAGTCCATCCTTTGACTTTACCAGGTTGTTCAATAAGTTTTGCCGTTCGATAAGAAAAACACAATTTTATGGTTCAAAATACACTTTATTAATCAGTATAATCTCCCTGAACATTAATCCACTAGCTCCAACGATCCTCCAATCTGTGGATCCTATCTCTAAAGTGAGAATCCGGAAGGTCTGCAAAATATGCTTCAACAGCCGGTATGAGCTCTTTATTTGATGAAAAACGCTTGCCAGGAATACATTTTTTTTGAGTTCTGGAAACAAATGGAAGTCGCTGGGGTTCAAATCTGGTAAATACGGTGGATGCTCCAACAATTCAAACTTTAATTCATGGATTTTAACAATTGTCAAAATGCTCTTGTGACACGGTGCATTGTCCTGATGAGAAAGGATTTTTTCGTCTTCAAACCGGGTCTTTCTCACGATTTATTTCCTTCAACTGGTCCAAAACGTTGCAAGAAAACTCAGAATTAATTGCTTTACCAGTCTGCAAGTAATCCACAAACAAAACTCCTTTCACATCCCAAAAACATAACCTTCTTGGCCGATTTCCGGACACGAACTCGTTTCGAAGCCGAACAACCAGGTTCACACCACTCTTCAGCCTCTGTTTCGATTCAGGATCATGATGATAGACCCAAATCTCATCCATAGTGATGAATCGACCCACAAAATCCACTTTATCCTTTTTAAAACGCTCCAAAAGTTGCTGAGAAAGTCGCATTCGAGTGTGTTTTTGTTCCATTGTTAGCCAATGCGGCACCAATTGTGCACACAGCTTTCTAAAACCCGAAATCCCACTTAAAATATGGCTCACACTGCCTAATGAGATGTGTAAATCCTCTACTGAATCCCTCTCAGTCAATCGATGATCTCCCAAAACTATATCCTGCATTTTAGCTATGATTTCCGGTGCTGATGCGCTTTTTGGACGTCCTTCACGTGGATCGTGTTCAAGGCTTGTACGACCACGTTTCAATTCAGCTACCCTTCTACTGCTCTAATTGTAGAACTGCTATAATTGTTGAACAATCATTATACACTTTTAACATTCGTTCCTGAATTTCTTTTGGTGCTACACCTTCCAAGAATAAGATTTTTATCACTGCACGATATTCTATTTTTTCCATTGCTATCACAGGACGACACTAAATGGCTTGTGAACAAAGAATGGATTGACAGATTGAAATAAAACTTCACATACGTTCATATGAGGAGTGTACCAACAAAACAAAAAAATTTTGGGCTAGTAGCATGGCCCTCTCTTATCGAACGGCAAAACTTATTGAGCAATCTGGTATGCGTTTAAAGACTGCAGTAATGCTTTCTGCACTGACCTCATTCGTGGCTTCCCCTCTCTTGGAAATCAGCCAGTTCAATTGGCACAGACTGGAGTTCAATTCACCCATTTTCTGAAATGCATAACTATTGAGTATGCGCACGTGTTTACAGAAAGAGAAGAACAGCTGGTACTCTCATCAAGGGCAATGTTCACGAGAAAACAGAAAGTCTTTGAGTTTTCAGGGAAAAATGGAAAGGTCTGGGGGGCTCTTTGCAACACTACAGTCCGAAAAAGTTGCTAAACATGTCATTAACAGCCCTATAAGTCCCTTAAACATGTTCAAACGTTTCTTGGCGCGTAGCCGCACCGAACAGGAATCGGAGCCCCCTGGCAGTCCGACTCGTTTTCCGAAGCTCAAACCGCTGTTGCTGTCCTGGCCATTACTGTTGCTGTCAGCGCGAGCAGTAGTGGCCCGCACAGCACCAACAGTATCATGGAGATCGGGAGAACGAGCCGAACTGACAGGCGGCTCTGATTTCTATTGAATGCGGCTCAGGGCGTAGAATCGTCTCAGGAATGTCTCATGCCCAGCCACCCTCTTGCTCAATGGTCATCGATATAGCGGGCGGGCGGGCATACCACATTCAAGTTTGATGACCGTGTCCCAATATGGGCTATTTATGGGTCGTTTTTAGCCGTTTTTTGTACACTATATTTTCCGTGAACCACGTGCCTGTCCATTTCCTGTGGAGGAACCCATGAACCATTTTTATCATGAAGGTTCTCAGATATAAGAAAAGATTTCCAAGGAGGTTATTGAAAGAAGACGCTAAAAGGTTTCCGAGCGCCTTCTAAACTAACCCCACGAGGCAGCGTAAGCGCAGAAATCCTCCAGAGACTGCGTAAGCGCGGAAGATCATTTTTTTTATGTTTTTGTGTAGCTTAGCTTTAGTGAAACGAAAATGTCACATGAAGGCCTCTGAAAAACTCCTTCATTTGCAAAGGAAATTCAGTTTGAATACACTGTAACTAAATTTACAAGCAGTATTCACGATGAAAATGTTGCCGGTTTTTAGCGAAAACGTAAGCTCTGGATTCCACTAAGAGCAGTGAAGACAAGCAAGGGAAAGTATGAAGAAAACGGCCAGGAAGTGAGTGAAAACCTCGTGGTTCGGACCGACCTGTTGGATCACCTGCCCACTTCATATAACAGCTGTCCTTCGTACGTTTCATCAAAGGAATTTTTGCCAAATTTTTAAGTACTCTTTATTCCGCTAAATCACAGTATCCAAACACGAACATTTAATCATTATTTTTTAAGGGCATTCGTACACGTAAACAGAAAAGAAGACACTTAATTAAGAATTTCTAAGCTTTAAAAAACCATTTGCGTGACGTTTGGCTTCACGCTCATCCACAATATCTTCTGTTTCTTCAACTAGCCTACCCAAAACATAGAAATCTAGAATACGGCTTTTATCGTGAAAACTGCCTTTAAAGGTTTTTTTTTTGAAAAAAAAGACGTAAAAACACGTTCGCGCACATTCTGACTTAGTCCCACGTGCAACTGAAGTCGCTACAAACTTGGATGGGGGGAGGCCATCTCAAATAACGTAACATCGGCATGGATCGTGTAGAGACTTCGCGTTCTTTTTTGAAGGTTGGCGCAAACCGGTGCCATATGTTATAATATACATCGTTGCCGATCGCATGAATGGTAGTGACATGAGTGTTGCGGACTCGCACTAGAACTACGGTCTGGCACTTTGCCAGATTTCGCCATCGATCGGAGCCACAGCTGATATTCTCGTGAGCAGAGAGACGACGGTTGGCGCCGATCGATTACGAAATCTGGCAAAGTGCCAGACTCTACCGTAGTTTTAGTGCGAGTCCGCAACCGCACCATGTCCTTTTAGCATTGCGGTCAACTATAGGTGCACCGAGTTTGTGCCAGCCCTCAACAGTGAACGCGAGGTCTCTTCTCGATCCATGCTGATGTTACACGCTAGAAAAGTCGTATCGATTTTGTGAAATAAATCGAAGGTTTGGAGGTGATAGTATGGCAGACTAACAAAAAACCGACGCAAAATGGACTCGAATACATGATTAACATCTTGTTTTGTTATGGAGTGAAGTGGACGAGTTACACCGCAACATGCCTCTCGGCAGAAAAACCGCAGCTAGCGGTAATGTGGTTGTGATGGCAAAGCTAATCGACTTTTACGGGCTGCACTAGAACGCTTACGTCATTGAAGGCATCAGAAAACAGCCTAATTGACCGTATTTGAACAATTGACCAGGAAGAGTTTGTTTTGGGGATGAAGTCTGCAAAGCGAACTGGCGGAGACTTTGAATTTTCGTGACTCGATGTTGCTCAGCTTTGGGAGTTTTGACTCGTTTTTAGGCTTCCAACGGCGTCAGCGTTATAGTTCGGAAAGCCAACTGACCCCAGTTATTCCAAGAACTTTTTCGAGTGTGTATGCTGCCTTCAGAGACAGGGTTCACGACAATCTTAGATTTTGAAATTATTCGCTAGATCGATCAGGTGGCCCCTCGGGTAGAGCTAAATGACGAAGAAGAGAAAACGCACCAAAAGTATACTGGAATTCCCAAGTATCACCCTGCCTATTAAATATCACAAGAAGTGTTTGTTGTGACAATGAAATCTTTTGTGGACCTGTCCTCTGCAATTTCTACTCTCGTTCTTTCCTTAGGCCTCTAACTCAATCCTGCTTTGCAAATGAATATTCTTTTTATTTTGAATTGACCTAACTTTCCACTGGTGACAACCTCCATGAACACGTTCATCCAGCCGGACAACTAGTCTATGTTATAGAATAATGTCACTGAAATACGACGTTTTAATGGGTTTCCTCGCCGTTTCGTAATTTTGATATCACTGGGGAGGCCGACGCATTGTTTTATGTGAACACTGGGGACGAAAATCATCGTGAACACTGCCTCCTAATCATTCTAATCTTAAAGGCATCGTTCGCGCAGAAAACCAATTTCATTTTTCAGGCTCAATTTCATGAATGAGCCCGGTGAACCACGTCGGTGAAGTTTTGCGCGTCAAAAACATATGGTTCTGAAGTTGAATTGCTTCACAATGACGATTCGCCACCAGTTTTCATCTACCATCTAGCACAAGGAACAGAAGCGCACATCACAAGCGCTGATGATTCAGCATTAGAAATTTTTCGTTCTGGGATATTCTAACATCCAAACTTGCCCAATGGATACTTCTTTTTTAAAAATGAGTTCCAGTGAACGAAAGGCAAGAGAAATTCTTACTCTCACTTAATAAGTTTAAAGCAAAAACACATCCGACGTTAGTGAAAAAAATTTCCGACGTATTGCACCAGACGCACTGAAATTGACGCAGAGGTGGGAAGTGATGAATTCGCGACCTTTAAAACGAGCTTTTTTTATGCGAAAGTTGATGGTTTTGTGGAGCATTTCCTTTCTTATTCCGGTATTTCAGAGAATCGCCTGCGCAAAAACATGAAAAACAGATACGGTTTTTTGCGCGTACGATGCCTTTTAAGAAGAGGGATGGTTCGAAATAATGTATATGTCTTATCTATTCTATCTTCACAATAAACAAAACAATTTCTTAAAAATCAAATATACCGTTTTCCAGAACGAGGGACCTTTCGAGAAATTCGGAATTTTACGACGGAAGGCGTTCAAACGAGAAAGAAGTCGCGCACATGAATTGCCTCACGGGTTCTTTTGCAGCGTTATGCAACACAGAATGAAAATCGCTTCCGCCCGCGCTCAATTTCATGACTCATGCATATCCCGCTGGCTTTAGAGTTGGCAGGAGAGTATTGAGCTGAAAGATTGGATCCTTCATAACTTCTCATTTACCATCACAAGTGCGGCTTTAAAAGAAGCTTTCGAGGGTAGTGCAATGAACGGAAATGAAAAGTTCTCACAAGGGAAGGATACTTTAGACCGAATGACCATCTAAAATGAGATGTTTTTAGGGCCGCTTTCTACCGTACATTTCGAATTTTAATTCTTCTTAGCTGCGGAGTGGTTCTATCAACGGGAAAAGTATGAGAGGAGTTTTCAAGCGCTTCGTGGATAGGTAGCCGGGCACCCTTCATGCAAATTTTCTCGGTATTCCGAAAAATCGGTTTTGGCTCACAATTTGTATCCATGGGTTCTTCAGGGTGCTGAACGAATCAAAGGTCTGCTTATCGATATTCGGGGTGCTTCTGTATATTACGGTAGGTATATTGCCATTAGAGGCTGTGCTCACAGTGAGTATCATATTCGAGTTCGACTCAAAAATGGGGTTCTTCTGGCTAAGTGTTAACCAATAGTGGAAAAACAGCGAAGATAAGCGCTCATAATATGCTAAAATAACGGGTTAGGGCAAAGACGAGCTTCCGCGTTCTGTTAGTGTACGCAAGCGCGCGCTAATGGCGAGGTGTGCGCGAATCGATCAGGCTGGACGTGGCGGACTTGCTTGGCAATTTCGTCATCGAAAACGTCCGCGGCGCCACAAGCTCGTCAGAACGAGGGGCGGGGCGGGCTGGGTAGGCGTGCTGGATCAACGAAACCCTCACTTCGCGGCCGTTTTTATCGATTTCTTTTCTGACCCGGTTTCGCTGCTTTCTTCGACTTTATCTTATCCAGCATCTGCCAGCGTAGTGTTTCACATTGGAAGCTCAAGAACGAGAATTATCTTGAACACTGCCTTTAAGGTGGCGTAATCTGCCTCAACATTTTGAAAATCGACTAGTGGACGTCAAATTCGTATTCATCACCCCTAACTACTCAAAATAACAAGTTTTGAGCCCTACTGAGACTTTGACCAAGCTGCTGTATACACCCCGTAACAAATCCTAACATTTCGAAAATCAATAATCGGTCGTTAGGTTCATGTTCAGCTTCTCAAAGAGCCTCTACAGAAAAGTTTTGAGCCAAATCTACGCGTGGGTGAGCGTGAGCGCGCGAGAGCGAGTGTTTATGCGCGTGAGCGGCTAGCAAATTAATTGCCCCGAAAAATTATCGATTTCGCGTAAGCGCGCGCTCTGACAATGAATTGACGTTAGGCCGCGGTCATACTTCCCGTTACCGACGACGGCGACAGTGCATATAAGGCATATTGATTTTTGGTCGATACTGATGGTAAACATTCCGTCGCGTCGCTGGTCGCTGGTAGTATAATCTTCATGGGAACAAGCCAGTAATGATCAACAAACTGTGCTCAGCACCCTCAGGAACCCTTAGATACAAATTCTGAGCCAAACCCGACTTTTCCTGGAATACCCGAAAAATTGCCTAGTGGTAAGCGTAACTACCCACGAAGTTTTGGAAACGCTCATAGCTCCGTTCAGGGAAGCCTGATCTACGCTACCCTTATTCTTGGCAGGAACAGCATGGTGCCGTGTCGCACAGGACAGGAAAATTTGTCTACTCGCAGGCGGTAGGGGACAACACGCGGGCCATTACCGGCCCACTATCATCAGGGGACCGTGAGTTGCGACTCATCCATGATCTACTCTATGTAGATCTGCTACCCTCTGTAGAATAATGGCTAAGCTATGTCCCTGGATTGCCGCAGGTGAAAGCTACTCTCAGCTAAAGCATATAAATGGGAATGTCCGCCCACGCGGTCGGCGCGCGTGTTGAGCGGCCGTCACCAAGGCGATTAATTGATCTGTAAAGCGATTAGCAGAAGTATTGGAAGAATAGTGAATCATATCTCAGTCAGATGTTAGCAGCTGTGGAAGTTGCCTGTCCGTAAATGCTTGCCAATTGCCACAGCAACTCGGCACGCATGCCGACCGCGTGGGCGGACAGTCTCATATCCTGACAGACTTTGAAGGTTTTCTGGAACGATAAGCGGATCTAGATCGTGGTTTTCGCCCATTCTCATGGAGCCTCGTTCTTATATAGGTAGAGCTGGGTATCTTGAAACCGCTCAGAGGAAATCTCTAGAAAGTCGGATATTCTTTCTATAGCAAATCCATTTTGGAGCCAAAGTGGCAGGATATGCGTAGGTCTCCTAACTCTCCTGTCTTGGCAACCTCGGCATTGTGAGTTGATCTGTTATAGTTGTATGAAAGATGTCTGTTTCGAGGTGTTAGGGTGGCAAATTCTATGTTCAGCTTAACAAGCCTACAGCGTTTGACAACATCAGTCGTTTGAATCGTGGTGGAAGGTTTACCTGTAGCCTTGGGCTATTACCATCAAACATCTTCCACAGCTCTAGCAGCTGGGAATGGGTCGACGTTGAGTCATGGTCACAACAGCGAAACAGATTGGCGTAGAAAAACTGCCATACACATCGGACCACCAAACGAGCAGAGCGTGGTCCGATGTGGTCCGATGGTCCAAATGGTCTGTGGTGGCTTGGTGGTCCGATGCGTGAGTTTTCTTTACGCCAAAGTGTGTTTTCTCGCGTTGTGACCTTAGCATAACGTCGAAAAACGCTTAGAGCTGGTGGAAGTGTTTGGATGGTGTAGAAACATGGCAAGGTAAACCTTCCACCACATTTAGGCCTCTGATGATACGATCGACCCTGTGTCGAAACGTAAGCGCTTCACGACGCCAAATCTATGAATTCTCTGCCGCCTAAAAACCTCGAAGGCATACAGAAAACAAAACAAGGTAGATATGTAGTTATTCTCAACAAGACTTTAGCACGATGGAGCTATAGTTCAGCTCCGCAATCGCGTTCAGTCCTCATTATCACAATCGTAGAAGCGAAGCGGTTGTTTTTGAAAAAATCAACTAGAATCATTCTCAAAACAACCGCTTCGCTTCTATGTTATTGTGCATAATGAGACTTTGCGGACTGAACGCGAATGCTTGAACAAGACTTCATATGTACAAACGTCCAGAAAATCAGGTGATAGGATCTCAGCCATATCAAACAACCGCTTCGCTTCTACGATTGTGATAATGAGACTTTGCGGACTGAACGCGAATGCTGAACAAGATCATATGTACAAACGTCCAGAAAATCAGGATTCAGCCAACAAACAACCGCTTCGCTTCTACGATTGTGATAATGGAGATCTTTGGCAGGACTGGAACGCCGAATGCTGGAACAAGATCATATGTACAAACGTCCAGAAAATCAGGATTCAGCCAACAAACAACCGCTTCGCTTCTACGATTGTGATAATGAGACTTTGCGGACTGAACGCGAATGCTGAACAAGATCATATGTACAAACGTCCAGAAAATCAGATTCAGCTAAAAATACATACATAACCTCAGGGATGTAAGTAATGTAAACAGGGAGAACCATGAAAAAGCAGGAGGTTATGTATGGCAAAAAGACACTCAATCGGCTAATGCGAGCATTTACGGAATTGGATTGAGAGTGGCTGATGACTGGAAGAGGAAATGGAGACTGAATCTTTAGTGCCGGCATCCCTCACACCTGCGTATTGGATTCAGTGTAAAAGCTGCGGCGGCGCCTTCGTGGTTACGAGCGTAGCCTCCTTCAGGCTGGGAGGCTGATATGAATAGTTATAATTGTGAATTAATCATGACGCAAACCTTGTTCACGTTGATGTAGCCTAATGTGGACGCATTTTTTGCAAGGGTACAGTGGCGGATCCTCTGAAGGTCCAGTTACAATACCGTTGTAGACAGGTGTGGCAAAAGTACATATTAGGCTGCAACGAAAGTTTCTCGAAACTTGACTTTGACGATTTTCCAACCTTCAGCGTCAAAGTGCGATATACCGATCGGAAGCACAAATTCTTTTCCATCTAACAGTTCCTTCCTTTTGGGCCAGAGCCGGCTCAATTGCGATATATATGGTATATACTTCAGTGGTAATCTTCAGTACAGAGCATATTTGAGTGCTTCTATCTACTTTAAGGTAGACCACCAAACCTGCCAGGAGCTTTGACAGGGTATTTGAGCCACCTTTTAAGGCAGAGTCCAACCTCAGAATTGTTTTTTCAGTCAGCTTGTCTTGGAGAGAATTGTCTGATTGATCAACAATGGTGTCCTCTTAGGAGTTGCTCACTAGGTGAAACCCACCATTAGCAACGGAGTTATGGTCCCCAAAGCGTTGTGGGAATTCGACTACGTGAATTTCGCATTGGACGCAGTCACTGTCACGGCCCTGTTTTCCCTGTCATTCGTAGTCATCATCGCGCCGGAGCAAAACCATAGATCTCAATACGATTTTTATTAGATTCCACTCCGCTTCTCGTCCTCCTGTTAGAGACCTGGCACAACTCCGGAAGTGGGCGGAGCTGAATGGGTGCTTGATTTCTGTGGGCGGAGGAGTGGGATGCTCGATTTCTCTCGCTTATTCTGGAAGAGTTGAGGGATTCCGCGTTTGGCAGGGTTGCTGCTCAGGGCGTCCGGACCATAATATCAAATTTCACTCCACGAGCTTGACTGTGCCTTTAAGACTAATTGGTCGAGTTTGAGGAAAATTCTCAACGGAGCGTGATTATTGTTTCTTTTAGCTGGATTTTGTGATTTTGCAACTTGAAGGTGTTTTCTTGGTTTATCTGAGAAGTTTCTGGCTCTTCAACGTTATTTATAATGAAGTCCCAAACCAATAGTATTTTTCGTTAATTATCGATGGTTTTCTCTGAAAAGCAATGAAAAACGTGCAGAACAATAGAATTTTCGTAAAAACCACTTCGATAATTAAACGAAAGAGACATAATGCTATTGGAGTGGGGACCTAGTCATTACTTTGAAGCTTCGAGGTCGAAACTTCTCGGACCGGGAAGTCTCCAAAATCACAGCGCCCTGACGGTTTACTCGTTTCCGCTGAAAATCAGTTTTAATTTTTCAGGCCTCAATTTCATGATTGAGACCGGTAGATCACCACACACCAGGTAAGCTTTTGGCGCCTCAAAAACTTTGGGCAATGAGGTTGGAAGGCGTCAAAGATGAAGATCCGCCACCAATTCTCACCGAGTCATCCAGCAAGACTTTTTTCTAGAATGCTGGTTCGACCTGTAAGACAACATGAAAATAGTTACGGCACGAACTCCTAACATGCAGAAAACTCCGAAAATGTCAGTGACGAGGCCTTGTTCCAGAGGCAGAAAAACTTCGAAAAGGATTTTTGGCGCGAAATTCAAATTCGTATTTCTACAATGTGTTCCGATTGACTTTTCTTTACAAATGAAGTTGTTTTTCATGGGCCTATTCGACATTTTACGTTCAGTGTTCACGATAATCTTCTGATTTTGATGATTGATCGCTAAATCGATACCCGAGTAGAACCTTGGGAAATGACGAAGAAATGGAGAGAAACGCACCAGAAGCGCACGAAATCTCTTTTACTCTCACCCCTGCCTTTACTCTCTCACAGGGAGTGTTTGTTGTGACAAACGGGATTTTTTTGTAGGACCCTTCCTTTGCAATTCCTCCCTTCTACTTCTCTACTGCTCCGTTCTTTCCTTAGGGCCCTACAACTAATCCTGCTTTTGCATAAAAATAATATTCTTCCGTTTTCTTCGATGGACCCCATTTTTCACTGGTGACAACCACCATGAGCATGTTCTATTCAACCGGACAACTAGTCCAGGCTAAAGAAATGATGTCACCGAAATGAGATTTGACTTTAGTGCGTTTCTCGCCGTTTCTTCGTAATTTTGGTAACACTTGGTAGCCAACGCATTGTTTTGAGTAGAAAAACTCGTGAACGAAAAAAATCATCGTGAACACTGCCTTTAAAGTAAATATAAGCA
The DNA here is from genome assembly GCA_029168955.1 of Aplectana chamaeleonis. Lineage (NCBI taxonomy): Eukaryota > Metazoa > Nematoda > Chromadorea > Rhabditida > Cosmocercidae > Aplectana > Aplectana chamaeleonis. The sequence continues at coordinate 7,178 of JAPDOI010001800.1, read as the reverse complement.
CCAAAAGCCAGCTCTACATTTTTACCATCGAATTTACAGCGGAATTTTTGCAAATGAGCAGGCTTTGTGAAAGTGTAAGAAAGCATTTGATAGAAAAAAATCTGCGCTTCTCTATCAATCAAATCGCACTTATTAAATAGCCAACGCTGAAAAGGCGTAAAAATCGCCAGAATAAGGTGGTGAGGGAAAACTTTCGCTTCCAAAGCCTTATACTTGAAGCAACGAGCTCAGTGAATTCCGCTGATTCACGTGCTTGAAATTCTAAGAAAGAGTTGGCCCATAAGTTCTCCTTGAGGGTTATTTGGAAGGAGAACCACGAGTTTGGCATCCAATCGTCAACGAAGGTTCCAACAGGAAAATCGACACTATACCCACCGTATCCTGCAGCAAAACCCTTAGAAGATCGAAAAATGGAGCACTTGAATTCGTGTTCAGTGTCTGGGTAATCCTTCCGTGGTTGGTCTAAAACGTTGGCGCAGCTAAATCTAGAACCATGGAAGAATAGTTCTTGGAATTTAAAGTGGCTAGGTGTTCACGATGAAAAAAGTTGCCGATTTTATTTGGCGTAAAACCCAGGCTCCGGGTCCCTCTAAGGATAGCAGGAACGGAAGTTTAACGAGAAACGGTGGGGAAGTGCGGGTGAAAGTCTCAGGACATCCAACCCACTGGGTCACCCCCGCCCACGTCCTATAACAACAGTTGTCCTGCGTGTCTGTTTCACCACAGAAACAGACACCGAATCTTCTAAATATTCTTCATCGTGAAAGGTTCTAACATCCCAGCATGTACATTGGCCCCTATTATTTTTCTGAAAGAATTTTTGGTACAGGAAACAGACAGCAAAGCCACTTACCTTGAGAATTTTCAAGCGCGAAACCATTTCTCCGACGTCAGATCTGGCGCTTTGTCTGCAGTCTCCTCGGAAAACACACCAAACAGGTGGCAATATTAATTTTTCAGGAGGATTTCCTTAAACAATTTTTCTCCGGTATTTGGAGCGTTCTGTGGGAACTTTTCTATCAAGCCCCTGCTTAGTGGACTCCTACCTACTCAAAAACATCGGGAACTATAATGCGGTTTTTTATCGCGAACATTGCCTTTGAGCTTCTTACGTAGTTGGGTTCCTCTCAATTCTTCGACCGGAGAATCTTTAGAAAGCATAGGGGAGTAAGAGCAGCCAATCCGATTTTTGGGAATTAGACTGCATTTTTACATTTTTCAAAAGTGTCCTCCAGTCTAACAATAGCCGCAAGGCGAACTATAGAGTGCGCTTCAGGTACATGCCGCGAACGAGGCTATCTGAGTGAGCGATCGCTTTCAGATCTAGCAATGTCGGCCGAAATAATCCCTCTCGGTAGGATGATGGCCAGATAGATCTTCATCGCAACACAAACTGGGATACGCGCGGCAACTTCAACCACTCCAAGTTACCCACCAAGCCTACATCCCTCCTTCCCCGCCCTTAGAGCCTTAATTGCAATTCTCATTCACTTCCTCAACCTGAAACCCGATATTTGGGACAGATAAAGCATCGAATCCGATTTTTTTCTGCAGGTTTTCAAGGTTGTGAACCAATTCAGTGCTGTCATTCATTTTGCAAGGCACAAACTTCCCCAGTTGCATTCCTAGAAATTTGTAGAGCACTTCGTAGTGATACACTCGTAAGCTGTCTCTCTGTACTGTTTCCTTTGTTCGGCTTAAAGATAGTCCATGAAGTCGCTCATTTATCTTTACGCACCATTGCTGTCCTGCACCATCGCGGGTTCTCTAATTTTATTAAAGGAAAGTGATACGAAAAGGCCTTTCGGCAAGTTTAGTCGACGGAATGGAGGAGGCGCGATCATTGCGGTGTGCGGTACGGCGTTCGCTACACCACCGTTTATAGACCACCTACGCGCGGAAGATCATGTACTATTTTTTCATGTGTTTACATAATAGGTGGGAGTATAAGTTTGTTTAATTTTTTTCTATTTGAATGAGTTGTTTGTTCGTTTAGCAACGTGTTGGTATCCATTAAAAAGCGATTTTTCTGCTCAACAAGACTGTGTTAATTGTTTTTTTCGTATAATTTTATTTATTCCTATTCTCCGTGTTTGGAAAGGGAATACCCCTCGCATCGCTGCTCAAAACTTCGCGCGCCATCGAGCTATATGCGGTCACAAACCGCGCTTTTTGTGGCGTATAGTAACGGGAGATTAGATATGGTGTCTGTGCATCAATATAAAGCAGACAAGAGAATGGGTGGCTTCAGGAGGCAAGCTGAAGCCGATAGTCAAGCAAGATCTTCACACGAAAAAGTCCTTGATCTGCGTTTGGTGGAGCTGGGAAGGCACGGATACACTCGGGAAATGCTCGAAAGGAAGGCAGTGGTGAACAACGAGCTTCATACGCCTGTTTATTGCCCACATGCGCCGTGCGTAAATGAGGCTATGCGACTGAAAAAGACCTGATCGGCAAGGCCAAGCTTCCATCTTGCTCCACGACAACGCCAGACCCCCATGTTGCACATGTCGTCAAGGCCGCACTCCATGAGCTCGAATGAGAGGTTCTTCAGCATCCATCATAGCTCTCCATGACCCCAAGCCCCAACCGAAAATCACCTTTTACGCTCCATGTACACAACCAAGTGGGGGGATGTTGTTACCTTCGACGGAGAAGTGGACCTCAAAAAACTGGCTCAACAGCTTTCGTTTTAGACACCTGATCGGGCGATTTTTGGCGGAACGGCATCAAAAAACTGGTTAAGCGGTGGGAGTGGAGGTCGTAAAAGTAGCGGCGAATACATAAATTATTAATTTAATGTTATAATTTTTTTGTTGAAATGAAGCTCTTTGAAGAAAACCGAACGAACCTATTCCCAAACCCAATACCTTGGCATTTTTAGTGAACGAAAATGTTGAAGAAGCCCCTGAGAAACTTTTAATTGCGAAGAAAAACTAGGTTGGTAACACTGTAAGAAATCGATTTGCTTTCGCGCCAAAGTATGAATGATGTTTTACTGGCTTTGGAGATCTGGTCACTGTCATTTTCATGTTTTCCTGTATGTAGAATTAAGCCATAATTGTTTTCCATGCTGTTTGACGCTCGCAACAACGTTCATGAAAGAGTACGAGATGGTCGAATTAGATGTGCAGTTTTCAAGTGGCCATAACTTTCAAGGGGCGCATTTTCACAGCGTCAGATTCTGTGGGTGATGCAAGCTAGCCCGAATTACTCTCTGATTGTGTACAAAAAATTGAACGTGATTTCCAGCGCACATGATGGCTTCAAGGTTTCGATCAGTCGATTATGGCGCTACATACAGTGTGCTTATTGCAAACACGGAACCGGCTGCACCCCCCGCTTACCTCCGTGGCCCTGGACTTTATTTTTTCTCTCACGTATTGTCTCTCTATCATATTTATTTATTTATATTTATTTATTGATTATGCACTATTATCCATTTATTTTCTTATTTTTTAGATGTTTATTTTTTACCGTATTTACTCTAATAGAAGTACACCTCTATTTGACGTAAACCTCTTAACGGAAGTACACCTAAAAGGGAAAGGCTGAGTATTAGAAGTACACCCTCTATTTGAAAGTACACCTCTTTTAGAAGTACACCTCTTTTCAGAGGAGACTCCCGGTACCTTCTGGGTAAAGTGAGTGGCAACTCTGAATGTGGCATTTATTTGAGAGAGTAACCAGTTTGCCCAAGATTTTTTTTTCAATAATGTGAGGTTTGAATATTCACAAAAAAACTATCGGCCATCCTTTTTCTCTTGGTCAAAGATTGCTTTGTATGGGACAACTTTACGATACGAAACCTCAGCAAACTTCAAATGACCAGGAAAAAACGCAGAGCTAAAGCTTTGACATTGGTGTTATTCTGCGGCGAATGCACGGAGTTTATTTAGGTTCTTTACAATTATTTTTGTTTGATTGGGCCTTAGTCGATCAAAGCTCTCTCCCGACTTGTTTTGGGCCTCTAGACGTTGGTCTTCTTTCTTTAGCGGTGTGCTTTGAAAACCAAGATTTCCCAGCGTTATGAAGATTGGATCATTTATGTAGAGAAATCGCTCATACTACGAGGAAATCAGTAACCACCAATGCGTGAGACTTTACCTATAGTGGGATTGTGGACGCAAAGAACTTGCTTCTGGAAAAAGCTTATTGTTAGGTGGTTGAACAAACCGCGATTTCTCCCCTGGACGGCCTGAAAAGCGCCATCAGCTTAAGGGGGCAGTGTTCTACGATAAATTTCCTACTTCCGATATCACCATGGTTTACGGAAGGTCTTGGTGCCCTGTATAGCAAAGCATGCCTAAAAAGCACGCGCGAAAGACGCGTTTTTGAGCCAAAATAGGCCGTCCCTTTTTTTACGCCGATTTTTGAGAGTGGAGGAAGTGACCGCTAGAAGGATGATACCTATCAGTGCAATGAAGCTTATCAGCTTTACTCTATCAGCTAACTGCCTTGCCTTGGATCGTTCCTGTTATCTGAGTCTTTGTTTCTGGTTCATTTCGAGTGGTGGGCGTATGATCTGGGAGCACATGGGCGGCTCTAGGACACCTGGAAACGCTTGTTTGCAGCTGTTATTTTGCCTATACTCCTGGCCTGTTTTTTACCGTTTTTCGACACTGGGAGCCTAGAATCCTCCTCGCATATCATCATTTCACTGCGGAAAGTCACTGCTGGTGTCCATCGTGAACGCTGCCTTTAAATTGCTTTCTTAAGCCTAACAAGTCGATGAAGACGTGTCAACAGACTCGAAAACGAACTTATACATTTTTTTGAAAGAAGTTAGCTTGGGAACGGTGTGAATATATGATATCAGAGATTGTGGAAGCACTCAGTTCGATTGAGCCTAGTCTGGAATTTTATTGAATACAAGATTTTGGGTGTTATACTGGGGAATCAAGAAATGTGAAGAGTCTACCATTGGAAATTCAAAATTAAATCTCGCGCCGAATAATAGAAGTACACCTCTATTAGGAAGTACACCTCTTAATAGAAGTATTGACCAAAAAGAGAGAGCTGAGAATTAGAAGTACAGCTCTACATCTGAAGTACCCTCAACTATAAGTACATATAAAATAGGGGTTCTGGAGTATTAGAAGTACATGTACTTCTAAAAGAGAAAATACGGTATTCTCAATTCTTCATTCATTTTCATTCATTTTTCACTTAAAGGCAGCGTTCACAATGATCATCCTCGTTGACTTTCCACAGTGAAATGGTATTCGAGAAGGATCCTAGACCCCCAGTGTCGAAAGAACGGTAGAAAACGAGCCAGGAGCGGCGAAATAACGGCTGCAAACAAGCGTTTTGGTGCCCCAGACACGACTGGTGCCCCTGATCCGCCCCCTCGGAATGAACAAATGAAGACTCAGATTACAGGAGTGATCAAGTGAAGGAAGTGCTGATAAGTGAGCTGATCGCTTTATTGCACTGATAGGTATCATCCTTCTAGCGGTCAATTCATCCACGCTCAAAAATCAACGTAAACAAGGGAGGACCAATCTTGGCTCAAAAACGCGTCTTTCGTGTCCTTTTTAAGCATGCCTTGCTATATAGGGCACCAGACCTTCCGTAATCCGTGGAGATATCGGAAGTGAAATTTATCGTGAACAACGCCTTTAACTTTCAATTTTTTCTGCTAATTGGTATTTCTTTTCATTTTCGCCCATATCTCCTTCACTCTAAGTTGCTCTACTCCTTTCTTTGGACCGTCTCTAATAGTACCTATTTTCAAGGCAGCATACACGGTCGTAAACGTGATTGGGATAACTACGGAAATAGAAGGGTATGGCCCAGATTACAACGCCTACGCAGTTTGAAGGGTCAAAAACGACCCACGTAACCGCTACAGGAGTAGCAGGTTTGGCTCCGCCCGTATTTTCACGCCCCCTGTATTTGCGCTTTACCTGAAACGCAAGGTAGCTGGGTCATATTCACCGTTGGTACTGTTAGTACCAGGCCGTCCAATAATTCCTGTCCGAAAATTTTCAAAATTCTATAATTTTCCTTAGAAGTGTTATAATATCAGGTAAGTGTAAGAACCTTCTAGAAGGTTCGCCAAAGTTCTACGCTAGGGGTATATAAGGCGCAGCCGCCGCGTCTAGCTACCACTCATAAGCCAAAATGGACCAAGGTCGAATCTGTACGTTCGTGTACTACGAGTGGCTGGCTGGGCAACGACACGGGCACCGCGGTCGCCAACATCTGCAGAGCGTGCAAGGAGGATGCAGTGTCCCATGCACAGTCAACCGCTGGTTCAATCGTTTCGAGAGCGGCGACAATATTCTCGAGGACAGGGATCAAGCAGCGGGAGGCCTTCTAGGGTGGATGATGACGAAGTCCGTCGTGCTGTATCAAGGAGAAGCCGGAAGCCACCACCCGTGAACTGGCGACGACGCTCGGCTGCAGCAAGTCCACCATCCACAATTGACTCAACCTTACTCGGCTACCACAAAGTTCTGGCCCGTTGGATCCCCCCACCGTCTGGCGAATGCCAACACCAAGCAGAGCTGGCGTAGTGGCCGTCTGCCAGTCCCTCCTCCTTCGTCCGCATCGCAAGGCTTTCTCGAGGACCTGGTCACTGGGGATGAGAGCTGGGTCTTCTATGACAACGTCGCCCGCCGTGCCGTCTGGATCCCGCGCGGAGAAGGGCCGCCGACGATGCCGAAAGCCGACCTGCACCTGTTGAAGATCATGCCCTGCTGCTGGTGGGACAACTGGGCGGCATGCTGTACTTCGAGCTGTTCCCGCAAGGCAGGACGGTTACCGCCTCCATCTGGCTAACTGATCAGCTCGAGAAACCAGCCGCCGCCATCCGAGAAAAGCGTCCCCGACGGGCCTCGGTCCACCTGCTGCACGACAACGCGCGCCCCCACGTGGCGAAGGAGACCCAGCAGAAGCTGGCGACGCTCACCTGGGAGACGGCCGTCTATCCGCCGTATTCCCCCGGACCTCGCCCTCCGACTACCACTTGCTCCGCCCGCAGAAGCACCACTTGGCCGGAAGAAAATTCACCAACTACGACAACCTCAAATCCGGACATCGCGGACTTCTTCGAGTCGCAGCGCCCCGGAGTTCTGGGCGGAGGGCATTGGCGACCTGCCCAATCGATGGGCCACCGTTGCGATAACCGTGGTGATTATATTGTTGATTAGACTTGTTTTTCAACAAAGTTG